>JAXIVJ010005152.1:0-76456 GCA_036785665.1 Chirona hameri | reverse complement strand
TTACCTTGGGAAGCAACAGATACCGCTCGGTTACCGCCGATTAAGGCATTTTACTGTTTTTTTTTAAAGGAAACCTAAACAACGTTTACAAAGTCAAGGTTGTTTTAAACATAGATACACAAGCGAGCTAGATCCTTTGTGGTCGTGCCACAGCTATACTGACCACAGTGTTTGGCTGAGCACTTGAAACTCACAGGACGTAATTACAGGACTTAATTAAGCCATATATACCTATGACCTTCCTATCTCGGATTTGTTTTTATATCGGTGACCTAAGGTCAGGTCAGTTTCGTGGCCTTCTCATTATAAGTCAACGAGAAAATACCCGTTTTCACGAAGGATTATTGCGCTGAGAAGTTTCTAAAAGATTCTGAAAGTTTGGAAAAGCTACACAACTTTTACATGCGATTTTTGGCTAGAAATGTCCCTCATAATTTTGTAATATGTTGGTAAGAATAAAATATGTTGACAAAATTGCGGTTTGGTGGTAATAAGCAAGATAAGTATTGATAGAATCTTCCTGAAACTTTCAGGAAGATTATATCAATACTTATCTTGCTTATTACCACCAAACCGCAATTTTGTCAACATATTCTATTCTTACCAACATATTACAAAATTATGAGGGACATTTCTAGCCAAAAATAACATGTAAAACTTGTGTAGTTTTCAAAGCCTTCAAAATCTTTCAGAACTTTTCAGCGCAATAATCCTTCGTGAAAACGGCTAATATAAATAATATGTTTTCGTATCAGAGGATACGAGGATCAGAATAGTTATTTTAAGATTATGCTATTATAGCTAATTTTTGATGACCCAAGTACAATTATTGCTCAGTGACCCCTACAAGATCGAGTGAGGTCATCTGAGGTGACCAGGACTTCTTTCCCAATAACTATTGATAGCATAACATGAAGATAAGAACGTGAAACCGGCACCACTGTGTATGTCATCTCGAGACGCGTACGACATTGCGCAGCACGACATACTTGGTTCACCACATGACCTTAAATTACCTTGACTGAGGTCAAATTTTGAATTTGATTTAGTTAACCTGATCACCATGGTATGATTCGAATCTCCTTGACGAAACGAGCCCGGTGACGTTAACATGGGCGCCGGGTGACCATAAGTGTCGGTGCGTCAAAACTCCAAGCATCATCAGATGACGTTAAAATGATTGCCCTATCTTCATCAGGCGGAAATCTACCGCTAGATGAGTAAATTGTAGGTTTCCTTTTCCACTCATTTTCTTTCAAAAAGGGGTGGTTTGGTTTGGTTTGTGGACCAAGCACCGTATCCTCTTGGGACCAAGGTGCTAATTGGAACTCTCACCCTGTTCCGAGGGATATGGGGAGCCGGGCAGACTTTTTCAGAGGCCCGCCGAGGGATTGAACCCCGGTCCACGGCACAGAAGGCAAGTATCTTGCCACTGCGCCGAGTTGCTCTCCCCCCCCCCCCCCAAAAGGGGTGTAAACTGTAAAGTTAATATCACTAGGCCGACGGCTATTCTACCGACCAAAGTAATCGCCAATTGTCGAAAAGCCGACTCAGACTCCGGGCCGGAGTCGGGAGTCGGTAAGATTTTAGCGACTCTGACTCCGACTCCGGCCAAAACTGCCGACTCCGACCGACTCCGGATTTCGGCTCCGACTCCGCAGCCCTGCAGGGCCGGCGCCACATATTTTCGGTTGGGGGGGGGGGGGGCAGCTTTTCCAGAAAAAGGGCCCTTGGCCAAAAGGGCCCATCCAGCCTGCAATATACCGCAATATATATTTAATATAATTTCCATCTTTCTCGTCCCCGCACGGATAACCATTTATTTATGATCAAACTTGAACACTTTAAATAGAGCATCACAGCCTGTATTTTGAAGTGGCATTTTGGCGTCACACAGTTCAAGATTTTGACTCAATGTGACTAAGTTATCAACTATAACTTTTTTCATTTCTTGCGACATGTACGAAGTATGTTTACTATAGTTCACTAGTTACCCGAAGGAATTTACTAGTCATCACATTGTCTGTCGGTGCTATCATCTCAGACAGGCATGTAGTCAGGATTTCGTCCAGGGGGGGGGGGGGGAGGCGTCGAAAGGACCCCTTCCCGAGCGTTGAAAGGGCCCCTTTCCAAGCGTTGAAAGGGCCAAACAAAACGGATGAAAAGGCACGTTACTAGGATGGAAAATGCAGTATGACAGGAATGGTATGGGCCATACCAACTTTTAGGAGCTGGAGTTAGCAAACTGCCATATCAACTTTGGAACCAGCGACACCAATTTGGAATCAGCTATACCAACTTGGAATATTTTTAAGCTCAAGACCTGGAACTCTTAATTAAACAAATTGCGCAATATGATTTCCCATCAATGCGTCACATTGTGTATGGTGCGGACCTCTAACAATGTTATATTGTGCGTTTACAAGTGCGGTAAAGAAGTGCTGAAGTGAACTATTTTGCCCAATTATATAGGAAAGTAGCAACATAACACATAAATGCGCCGATAAACGGGCCGTTTTTTTCTAACCCGCATATCATTGACTTTGTAGTTCAATTGCGCCGCGGAGCTGCGCGAAAATTTTGAGTTTTATTCCTGGACAACTGCATTCTTACTGTTGAAATGCCCAGGGTCTCTTCAGATCGTCTAGGGCCCCTCCGACCTTTTCAACGCCCTTCCGACCTGTTCGTGTTCAGGGACTCATCTGAGATCCTCGAAGCGAAAAGACATGATGTGGAGTGGGTGATATATATATATATATATATATATATATATATATATATATATATATATATATATGTATATATATATATATATATATATATATATATATATATATATATATATATTATATATATAATATATATATATATATATATATATATATATATATATATATATATATATATATATATATATATATATATATATATATATATATATATATATATATATATATATATATATATATATATATATATATATATATATATATATATATATATATATATATATATATATATATATGTATATATATATATATATATATATATATATATATATATATATATATATATATATATATATATATATATATATATATATATATATATATATATATATATATATATATATATATATATATATATATATATATATATATATATATATATATATATATATATATATATATATATATATATATATATATATATATATATATATATATATATATATATATATATATATATATATATATATATATATATATATATATATATATATATATATATATATATATATATATATATATATATATATATATATATATATATATATATATATATATATATATTATATATATATATATATATATATATATATATATATATATATATATATATATATATATATATATATATATATATATATATATATATATATATATATATATATATATATATATATATATATATATATATATATATATATATATATATATATATATATATATATATATATATATATATATATATATATATATATATATATATATATATATATATATATATATATATATATATATATATATATATATATATATATATATATATATATATATATATATATTATATATATATATATATATATATATATATATATATATATATATATATATATATATATATATATATATATATATATATATATATATATATATATATATATATATATATATATATATATATATATATATATATATATATATATATATATATATATATATATATATATATATATATATATATATATATAATACAAAGAGAAAAATACTCTACAAGAAAAATTAAAATCGGAGCTTTCGGGTATATTGTAACACCCTGACGAAGGGTGTTACAATATACCCGAAAGCTCCGCTTTTAATATTTTGTATTGTGGAGTAAGTCCTCTTTGTATTTAATCTTCATCTGGGATCTCTACGTGCTTTTGGCCCTTCCGGTCTGGCCAGGGACCCCTCTGACCTTCCAAGAAGCCCCTCTTGTGTGTCAAGAGGCCATTCGGCCTGTCCAGAGGTCCTTCCGACCTGGCCAGGGACTGCACTGGCTGCTTTATCGCCCTGCCAAAATGTTCAAGGGGCCCTCCGATCTGCTTTGGGGCCCCTCCGTGCTGGCTAGCGGCCAATTCAGGGGGGGCCCTTCTTATCAGCCCAGAGGTCATTTCGGTCTGGTCAGGGGCCCCTCCGATCCGCACAGGGGCCCTTTGAGCTTTCCAGGAGCCCTCTGGTCTCTCCAGGGGCCCTCCAGCCTTCTAAGGGGCCCTTCCGACCTGTCAAGGGACTGGCTGCTTTGTTGCCTTGCGACATGCTCCGAGGGCCCTCCGACCTGCCCTGGGCCCCTCCGTGCTGACTAGGGACTGATTCGGCATGTTCAGGGGCCCTTCTGACCCACTTAGGGGCCCTTTCGGTCTGGTAAGGGGGCCCCTCTGACCTGCACAGGGCCCTTGTAACTTCCCAGGGGCCATCTGGTCTGTACTGGGACCCCCAACCTGTTCAGGGGCACTTATCACCTGGCAAGGGACTGCGCTGACCGCTTTGTCGCCCTGCCGACATACTCAGGGTCTCTCGACCTGCCCAGGGGCCCCTCTGTGCAGGCTAGGGGCCCATTCGACGTGTTTAGGGGGCCCTCTGACCAGCTCAGGGGCCCTTTCGGTCTGGTCAGGGGCCCCTCTGACATGCACAGGGCTCTTTTGAAGGTCCAAGGGGCCCTCTGGTCTTTCAAAGAGGGCACTGGTGGCCCTAAAGGGCATCTGAATTGCTCTAAACTCTCTGAAGACCACGCTTCGCGTGGTAAAGAGCCCATGATATCGCGCTTCGCGCGGTCTCGTCGGCCCTTTTCGGCGTGCGCAGCGCGCCGAAAAGGGCCCTCCTGGCCTCCAGAGGGGGGGGGGGGGGGGCACCCGCCGCCCCCTTGGCTATGTGCCTGATCTCAGATGACATCAAAATGTTCCGAAGGTGGAACGACGAGCACCGTTCAAGGACGCATATTCGCGCGCCATATCCCGATCAGGAACCTCGCGCGTCTCCTGATGGACATGGCACTTGTCAGACTGCCACAGAGTTGAGCTTGCGCTGCTTCATCGCGCCCCGAGACAGTCTGAGAGAACATTCAGCTCGTCCGCCCGCCAGTCTGGCCGAAAAGGGCCCAGCTGGCGGTTGGAGGGGCAGCTACCCCCCCGCCCTGTGGCGCCGGCCCTGCGGCCCTGGTCAGTACACCGTACACCGTACCTATATACTGACCTCCGTTGTTGGTGCGACCGGAAACCCCAATCATCAATCCATCAATCAGTTTCCCCCGGTTCCAGTCAACCCTCTCATCATGGGATTAGGCGCCTAACTAACCGCGTTTCACTTTGACATCGAGTTGTACCTGTTGACCCATCGATCATGTGCTTATCTCCACACAGGTGACATGGCTACAAACGTTCTCCCAGTAGACGGAGCACTTACATTACAAATAAAATGGTCTGTCCCATAACCCTACTGCTAATTACAAGGGTCAATGGAGTCTGCCATGCGCCCTTCCCTACCCTACTAACCAGTGAACCCAGCCGCCTCATATGGTCTCCCCTATTGGACCGCAGCGTGGTGCCGCCGCGCTGCGGTGAGGTCGGTCCAATGGGGGTGCAGTCCATATTAGGCAGGCCACCATCGCCGCGCCGTTGCCGCGGTGAGGGTGGCCGGCCGGCCGGCCGGCCCGTATCCCCGTGCCAGGGGGTGACAGCGGGACGATTAATGGGCGAGGAAGGCGGCACCGGTGGCACCGCAGTGTCGGCGAGGCGAGGCGTCAAATCCAGACCTCGACATCAAACGTTCCGAGCCGAGTCCCGTACCAGCGGCGTATTCTTCAAACGTTGCAGCTAAAGGTCGCCGTCCACTGCGCACACACGCCTAACGACCTAACGGCCGAATTTCAGGACGCACCGACTACGCGCCGACTACACCCATAGTACCGGCCGAAACGACCGAATTATGCGCCGAATGTGAGACGCCATGACTGACCAAAAGTGTATTAAAATGCAAAAGTTTTAGGTATTACTGAACTAAAAAATCGTTTTTATGTTAATGATGTATGCGTACCACGAAACTGTTGGTAATATTTAACGCTAAAGCACGTGCAATAAAGCGAATACAAATTAGAAATGCATCTAAGTTCCTGAGCTGGCACCAAGGTCACATACAAGCAGAAATATAAACAAATCATTTAACGTTCTGTAAATTGGAGAATTTGGAGAAATAGGCGTTCTAAATAGGTATATACATTTGTGTTGCTGTAGCCACATGTTTGAATAATTTCAACAAAAATAAGGTAGCGTTCTGCTACGGAGAAGACAGCTTCCGAAAATTATCGTCATAAATAACCTTGTTGTTCACTACATACAAATTCTGAAGCCCTGGACACACCAATACTATGGTAAGGTTGTGACATTTACCTACTTCACAGCGCGAAATGCTGTACTTCTCGTGAAATTTGCAATAGGATCTTTCAGGTGCAGCGTGCAGGTAAGCTTTCTTCACGCCTAAGGTGGCCGTCCACTGCGCACACACGCCTAACGACCTAACGGCCGAATTTCAGGACGCGCCAACTAGGCGCCGACTACGCGCCGACTACGCGCGTAATACCGGCCTAACGACCGAATTATGCACCGAATGTGAGACGCCATGATTGACCAAAAGTGCATTAAAATGCACAAGTTTTAGGTATTACTGAAGTTAAAAAACGTTTTAGGTGAATTATGTATGCGTACCACGGAAATGTTAGTAATATTTAACACTAAAGCACGTGCAATAAGGCGAATACAAATTATAAATGCCTCAAAGCTTTTAAGTTCTTTAGCCGGCACCAAGGTCACGTAAATAAGCAGAAATATGAACAAATCATGCAACGTTCTGTAAATTGGAGAATTAGGAGAAATAGGTGTGTACATTTGTATTGCTGTGGCCACATGTTTTGAATAATTTCAGCAAAAAGAAAGTAGCGTTCTACTACGGAGAAGACAGCTTCCGAAGATTATCGCCATAAATAACCTTGTTGTTCACTACAATACAAAGTTTGAAGCCCTGGAAGCACCAATGCTATGGTAGGGTTGTGACATTTACCTACTTCACAGCGCGATATGATGTACTTCTCGTAAAATTTGCGATGAGATCTTTCAGGTGCAGCGTGCAGGTAAGCTTTCTTCACGCCTAACGACCGAAAAGTTCAGCATTTCCAACTTCTGCGCGCCTACTCAGCGCCGAATGACGCGCCGACAACGCGCCGAAAAAGTCAGCTGAACACGCCTAATCGCGCATTCGGTCGTTAGGCGACAAGTCAGCGCGCTTCCCATAGGCCCCGATGTTAAATTCAGCCGTTAGGCGATTAGGCGAGTGCAGTGGACGGCGACCTTAAACGAGAAATGCATGAACTATGGACTATATTATACGCTTAGTTGCCTTGGTTGTTGGGTATATATTCGACCTCGCAAGGGAGCATTGTGGTATGGAACTTATAATTGTATAATTGTATAATTGTATTGCAGCAAAACAACCACAGGCACAGAGCCCAGTTACGGTTGCAGTCAGACTAGGATAAATTAAAACATTCACAGATAACGCGAGTCCACACGAAACACAGGCCCGCACAGTACAAAAAGCAAAAACACAGCACCACACTGTACCGTAAAAACAACAGCATAAAGTAGCCATTAAAAGCGCTGGTAAAAGTAAAAATTACATTAACCCGCGCACTGCAGGGGCTTTGCGCCGAACACCGACTGCAAGGGGGGGTTGATTTCCTCCCCCCCTGAGATCTCAAAAACTACGCCACGTAGCGAGAATTAGAAAAGGCATTTGATAGCTTGATACATGTTCTATCGAAAGTATTTCAGTATTGTTTTAGGTCAGGTCAAAATTGAGGTCACCAGAGGTCATCGAAGGTCAAATTTTCCAGTTTTTTCCTGTTTTAGGACATTGCTCCAGAAATTCCCATATATCTCAGAAACTATGCTATTTAGAAACAAACGGAAAAAAGAAAACGCCCGCTAGTGAAATTTGCAATAGCTAAGGTGTCCTCAAATTTGATCTAAGGTCAATAATTGAGGCTCCAGAGGTCAAAGAAGAAAAAAATGACGTTTTTTTGCTAAATCGTTTTTCGCTATTAACTTTTTATGTAATAAAGATAACGGAAAACTGTTTACGTCATTGTGTTTATTTTGTCAAGGCGCTATGAATGATATACATGGTGATCTTGTTAAATTAACTTAAAAATTTGACCTCAGGTCAAGGTCAAGTGGTGACCCAAGTAGGGCATGTTGCATATGGGAAGACGTGTATTGACGAGACAAACACATTGATGTCTGTTTTACTTCTCTATCTTCATTATGTCGGGAGTTATTGACAAAGAAGTGATGGTGACCTCGCATGACCTTAAATGACCCAATAGGGGTCACTGAACAAAACTTACACTTGGATCATCAAGAATATCCTATAATAACATGATCCAGAAGCAATTGGACTAATATCATGCATATCCTTAGCATTTGTATATTTCCCCATTGACCCATATGGGGAGGTTGCGAAATTGACCTGACCTTAGGTCACCGATATCAAAATTCCGAGATAAAAGAATTGTAAGTACGCATGCTCTCATGACATCCTGTAAGTTTCAAACTGATCGGTGAAAAACTCTGGCTTTGGCACAACTGCAAACATTTTTGGTGGTGGGGTCACTTGACCTGGTCTGGTGACCTGACCTGAGATGACCCGAGGTTATTTTTTCTTCAAAGTGTGCGCAATTGATGTCCTGACAGGTGTGCGAAAATCCGGCGGCGCTGCGCGCCGCCGTTTTTTCGCTATCTTTGAAAAACCTGAGGGGGGTGGGGCGGAAATCAACCCCCCCTCCCCCTGCAGTGGGCGGGTTAAATGAAGCGGTGGTGGAGGCAAAAGACCTAAAAGTAAAAAGGATATATAAATTAAAGCCATGACTAATCACATAAGGATATGTGGCTCGCAGTAGCTACCTCTAGCCTGAGTAAGTGCCCTGATCATCAGCAAACTTCAAGATATCTGAACGAAGAGAGCGCGACGGAAGAAATAGATCAGTCTGAGGGCTGCTGCCTGTGAGGGAGTTAAACAGTTGTGGTAGACGAACCAGGAAGCCCCTCTTCACGCAGTCCACTCTCCCACTTCCACGGGGTACGTGGAAGAGCTCAGGGCGCCGCGTGCGCCGGCCTGGTGCCGATAACGGGAACATTCCCACAAGTTCGGCGCAGTCCAGGCGGTCACCAAACGCTGAACACATAAACATAAGATCCATCTGAGTAAAACGCGACCTGACAGATACGCAGCCGAATCGTGTAAGCAGTGATGTGTAGTCGAGTGGTGGGCACGTTGATTGCGTCTTTGATCCCAGCCACATCAGGAATCGGTGTTGTAGGCGCTCGAGTCTACGTAGGTGGGTGACTGCAGCGCCGGACCAGATTAAGCTACCGTATTCCATTATCGACCTCACGTGCGCCTTGTAAGCGGCAAGGGCTGCGGTATGGTCAAATCGCGCTCTGTGTGCGCGAACAGACATCTGCATGCTCCTCATGAGCAGCCCTAGCATTCGGTTAGCCTTGGAGACGGTGGCGTCTACGTGGTCTGCAAATGTGAGCTTAGCGTCTAAAATGACGCCAAGGTCACGCATGCGCACACATCGCTCAAGCTGGTGACCATCCAGCACGTAAGAGACTAGAGAAGGCGATGAGCGCAGGGTAAAAGTGATCGTAGCTGGGTTGAGTTTCAAACGCCAAGTTTTGGACCACAAGCTGAGGCGGTCTAAGTCGGCCTGGAGGTAGATCTAATTTTGTAGAGGAGGTAGGCATGGAGGTCTAAGTAGATCTGCACGTCAGGGCGATCCAATTAGTGGTTACCTATTCATTATTGCACTAGAATACTTGTTGGATGAAATTAGAACCAATCAAAATATCAAAGGCATCACAATAGGTACAAATGAAGTCAAACTGTCGGCATATGCCGACGATGTACTGTGCCTGTTAGACGGTAGTCCAAATTCAACACGCCAGCTGTTCGCGGAGCTCGGCACCTTTGCTAAATTCTCAGGTTTAAAACCAAACATTGAAAAAACGACAGCGATGAGGATTGGTGTTGAAGACTCGAGACGGCAGACATGTGAAGATGTGTGCATACCTTTGACAATGAAGGATAACGTTAAAATGTTGGGCATAATATTTAGCAATAGACTTGCTGACATTACGATGCTCAACTACGAGACAAAAATAGATGGAATAGAAAGATTGCTCAGTCAATGGAAGAGGCGACAGCTAACTATCACAGGGAAAATTACTGTGCTTAAATCACTGGTGCTGTCAAAACTAACACATATCCTCACTACACTGCCTCAGTCAAAGGAAGATATGATTTCCCGGTTAGAAACCATGATGCAAATATTTGCTTGGAACGGGAAGCGAAACAAAATAAGAAAGGAAGTTTTGGCATTACCATATGCGTTAGGTGGTCAGTGTATGACAGACCTGAGGTCTTTCATCACCGCACTGAAAATAACGTGGGTGAAGAGGGCTCTCATCACGACCCACCCCTGGGAAGTTATTGCCAGGCATGAACTATCTGTTGGGGAGACTAATTTCGTTTGGGATAAAAGCAATAGTTTCATGAAGTATCTTAGCAATAAAATAAGTAATATATTTTGGAAGGAAGTTACCTACAGCTGGGGTACTTTCGTTAGCACATTTAAGTTAGAAGACCTGACTATGGGTAGCATCTCTTTGTGGAAATCCGACTATACGAAATACAAAACTGACGAGATCGGCCAGTGGGTGCACAGAGGGCTTTTGCACTTCAATAATTTACGAGCATCCTCCGGGGATATAATGACTTTTGCTGAAGCGAAACATGTATATAACCTGCCTGGGACATTCCTGGATTATGCCGGCCTTTTAAATAGCTTACCTGGAGCATACGTTATGTCCAAAGGCAAAATTGAGGCGCCAATAATTGCAGAACAAATCAGATATCTTCTGGGAGGAAAGAAAGGCACGACACATATTTATAATCGCTCAACGCAGTGCAGAAATACTATTCAACATTGGGAGAACAAATGGATTGAACAGTATGGTGAAATAAATTGGCCAGAAACATATCAAGCGGTTCGCTTCGCAACTAGCTCCTCCTACTACTGGGCATTGCACTACAAAATTATTACGTTTACAGCGGTAACAAATAAGCTGCTTTATAAAATGGGAGTGAGAGAGATTGATTGCTGTGGCAGATGTAAAAGGAGCCCAGAAACGCTACGTCACAGATTTTGGTCGTGCACGATTGTAATTTTTTGGGGAGTTTAGTTGAAGATTGGTTAACCAGCCATACATGCGTACAGCCAAGAGCGGTTTTGGAAGAAAAACACGTAATGTTAGGATTCCATGATAGCGGGCGGCTTTGGAGACATGCCATTATTGTGGGAAAATCAATAATCCAGCAGCAGGCGGATTTAAGTGTTACACAATTCGCAGCTCGAATCAGTGAAGATTTTCAGACTGAGAAACCTGCAGCATATATGAATAGCTCATTTCCAGTATTCATAAAGAAGTGGGAACCACTAAAGCAGCTCCTAAACTTGAATCCGCAAGGCCATGGCAGTAGATAGGGGAGAGGCAGTAGATAGGTACTAGATATTATATAGGGAAAGAGAGAGGTGCAGAGGCTGTCCAGGGCAGTTGTCGTATCGGAGATGTGCTGTGTTACGAGATGTTTCGAGATGTTAATGTTCATGTGGTGGCACGAACGGTGTATGTGTACAATAAATAATGGGATAAAAAAAGTCGGCCTGGAGGGAATGAGCGTCCTCTGGGGAACTAATTCAATTGCAAATTTTGACATCGTCTGCATATGACAGACACGATGAGTCGATGTGATTGGGAAGGTCAGCGATATAGCAAGTGAACAGAATTGGGCCTAAAATGCTGCCTTCAGGGACTCCGGATAGTACCGCTGCCCAGTCAGAATGCTTCCCATCGAGAATGACCTGCTGGGATCGTTGGCTTAAGTAAGACTCAATCCAGCGGAGTGCAAGTCCTGAGATGTTAAAAGCGCACTTGAGCTTGTGTAAAAGTAGCCTATGGCTCACACTCGTAAAAGCGGAAGAATAATCGGTATATATGGCGTCTGTTTGCGATCCCTTTGTCAGTGAGGTCCAGCAGTGTTCCAAAAATCAAGCCAAGTTGCTAACGCATGAGCGTTTTGGAAGAAAACCGTGCTGAGAAGAAGGCAGTGCTGGAAGGCATGTTTGAAGCAGGCCCTCGCACACTACCTTCTCCAGAATTTTAGAGCAAAGCGCTAGTAATGAGACTGATCTGCAGTTGTCTGGAAGCTTTTTAGAGCCTTCTTTTTAAAACGGGAATGCTGTTGGCCCGCTTCCAAGTTGACGAGAACACCCCGGAGCGCACTGACAATCGACAGATGATGTCGAGAGGGATCGCAAGTTCTTCCGCACATTCACTTAAAATCCTAGCACTGAGGCCATCGAGGCCGCAGGCCTTGTGTGGGCTTAGCTCACGCAGGAGCTGTTGTGCCACGCGGCCAGGTGGGACATTACAAGTAGACAAACCCGGGGCGTTAAGAACAGGAGCGTCCGGCAGTGCGTCGGTGTACGGAGCACTGATTTTTCTCGAGAAACATGTGTTAAAGTGATTCGTCCTGGCCACTGCGTCTTTCACTACCACGCCTACGCCTTGGAAGGAAATGCAAACAGAAGGTGTTGGAAGTAGATTTTGGCTAGACGTAAATCGCATTGATATCTTCAATTGCTTTTGTATACATTAATTTAGTCTAAATATTTGAATGGATGGATTTCTGGGATCAGAGCCCTATGCTAAGCAGAGCTTGTTGCATGGGCCCTGTCCCCTACCATCCAATGACGTAGTTCCAGTTCAACGGCATAATTTAGTGGCGAATGTTTAACGTGCTCGAAGTTGGAACACGGTCTGCCCAGCTCCTGATTTCATCTGACCTGTTTGCGGCCGCTGCCACCGACCGCAGGTCATCCCGGTCAGGAGCGAATATCGAGCGCCGAAGCGGCTCGAACCCACCTTGCCAGGGTGGACGAGTTTCCTGCCCGACGCTCTACCAGCTGAGGCTGCGTGGGCGGTCAATGAATCACGTAATGGTCATCCAAGTTGAATGATCGGAGTTGTACAATGGTCGTATTCACAGTGTAATAGCGCCTGTTGTTTTGTTTTTATCGTATGACTTTGCCTGTTAGTGGATAATAATCTGTTGGCGATGAAATAAATAAATTAATAAATTAAATGAAACTGTTCGTAATACCAGTAAGACGCCGAAGTTGGCGATACACGAGCGAGCGAAAATCAAATGTATGGTGAATTTCAACTCCATCGGATAAGTAGAGTCTGAGATACAAAAAGGGTGCGCACGTGCGCACGTGCAGAAGCACCCCACCCCCGACTTGTGGGAAAGTGGCGGCTGAGAGGTCCCTAACCACGCACAAAATTTGAACACAATCAGCTCAGCCGTTCCTGATACATATTATAGGGGTGTGCACGTGAGCACGTGCAGAGGCACCCCTGACTTGTGAGAAAGTGGCGGCTGAGAGGTCCCTAACCACTAGAGACGCAAATGTCAGGACCACGGAGCCGGCGCTGGGCCCAAATTCAGGCCCGGCGTGCCTGAAGCTGTGTCTGAACTCAGGCTTGCCGGTCTCATGCCGGGCTCAGCACAAGTTATCAATTTAAAAAACTAATTAAATAGAAATAAATATTGGCAGAAGTCAGAACATACATGCTTAAAGATCATGATAAATTGATAAAACAATATATGCAACAGTAAAACATCATCATAACAAGTAACAATGTCACAGCTTAAAAATTAGAAGTGATAACTAGTACGACCTAGTAAGGAGTGGACACACCAGTGAAACTTAATAAATCAAACTACCGGGTCAATTCATGATCAATTCATCAGCTCAGTCACTGCAGCAGTGCGAGAGTCGAGTGCAGTCAAACAGAAACAACTACCCCAAATCATATTCCACTGTCATCACTAGTAACTAGGTGGGGTGACATACAATTTTATATTTAGTCATCCCATTGCCCCAGGTCACCCCAAATTATTTTGTAAAACAAATAAGTACCTATGGAACAAAACCACCAACGTATATGATAATAATTATTTTTAATACTATTGTAAATACATATTACTGATAATATTTATTGATACATATTTCCTATTTAGTTCCACATGAGAAAGGACATATTCAAGTCATATCATTTGTAGTTTTGGTAGTGAACAAATATTGTATTTTATGCAATTACAATTATATAGGTGGAAAGACTGCCAAACACAAACAAAACAAACTTTTTGCAAATAAATCTTAAGTGGCCAAGACCTATCCCAGAATGCAAACCTGTCTAGTTCCACTTCAACTTCTTATCACAACAGCTCCATAATTTATATATGGCCTTGCATAATACCACGTGACACCCTCCCCAACAACACCTTTACAACCAATTTCCAAACATTGTGTTTTGATGAGTCACATTTGCGACGAATTCGCCAGGACTGGGCCGTAAAAGAATTACGTGTGTCAATTAAGCAGCAGATCGATATTCGCGAATGTGTCACTTTGACAGATATTCACAACTTCACACCTCAGAATCGCGACGCCTCAGAATTACGTGAAGACAATTGTTCATGTTCGTATTGGAAAATAAGCTGTAGTATCAAACCATTACCCTTGGGGCCAGTTCAAGTTGAAATATTTTTTAAAGAAGCCCATCTGCCGAATCCTCAATATGTTGACATTTTCATTTTGGTGATTTTAAGTTATTTATGGTGATAAAGTTAGTCATTTCGGTGACGGGATTAATTGTGTGCGCCGTTTTGAGCTCAACGATTCACAATTGTCAAATACTTCAGCCGCCATTACGCGCAGCAGTGAATTTGTACCAGGGTAATATAACAACAGTTGTACGGCCTTGACCTTGGCAGTGAAGTAGCTTTGTTTCTCTGTGCCCACTGACCAAGGCTGTATAAATATGTGCCAAGGCCGTATAAGAGTGGCTCTGTGCGTGTGACTGGCTTGTATGTTAGTTATAGATAGCTTAGCTTGGATAGTGAGAAAACCGAGGATACTCTGTAATTTAAACAGGTTGATTATTATATTTATATCATTCAAGATATGATTGTCACTCCCAATGTTTTTAGTACGTTTGTCATACTTAAATGTCCAGGAAAACTTGCCTTTTCCCCATCATCCTGTGAAGTATATTTGTTATTTACTAGTCCATGTCAACATTGATCAAATAGATAAGTAGGTTGTAGTACCTCAACATTGTTTGCAGAAGCTATTACAATTACAACCCAAACATTGCATTGTGTGATGTTGAGTGATGAATGCATACTTATTGCATACTTTTAAGCTGCTCGTTTGGACTTGCATGATCTATATATGCTTCTTATTTGTATGCCTTTTATTTTTGCAAACCACCAAAGATGAAAGAAGTCTCCTTGACCTGTTCCACTTTCCTGTTAGTCTGTTATTGATTATTTATCTCAAGTTCTGACTTTTGTGGGATTTCTTTACTCCATGGTCCATATATATCCATTATCCATTGGTGTTTGAATGTGGTGTGTGTTAAAATGGTGCAAAATGCACATTGCGAACTATAAATATTCCTGCTAAAAGATTTTAAGTGTAGAATGAAGTAAACATGCAGATTCCTAGCTGCCGAGTGCCGGGCCTGGCGGGTGCTGCCACATGTGGCCGGGCTTGATGCCGGTCGAAACTCATGCATGAGCGGTGGCGGTGCGGGGCCGGTGCCTGTTTTTTTTGGAAATTTTTGCATCTCTACTAACCACACACCAAATTGGAACACAATTGGTTCAGCCATTCCTGCGATATATAATAGGGGTGCGCACGTGCACACAAATGCGCACGTGCACACAAATGCGCACGTGCACAAAATGCGCACGTGCACGTGCACACAATCGGCCCAGCCGTTGCAGAGGTTTTGCGAGAAAACATTTTTCAACACCCCTCAGGCGGCACGCGCCACGCGCAGTGGTAGTCACCACTCACACATGTGAGTCGGCACTGGTCACAAACAGGGTAGGTTGGATGGGTTACTCAGTAAAGAAGTCTGCTTGTCAATCGGACTTACGGTTGCCGAAATATAAGCTTCTCAAAAGCGTCGCCACGGGCCGGACCGCTCATATTCAGATTTTTACCATATACCACGGAAGGACGAGCGAGCGCTTTGCGCTCGCTCGTAACCACGGAAAGACGAGCGACCGCTTCGCACTCGCTCGTAATAAAGCGCAGACTGTTGCAGTTAAACCGAGCTGGCGATGTTCACACAAATCTTAAAGGGAAATAATGACATTTTCCCACAAAAATAGAGTTAGCACTTGAAATCGACAGACTAGGCCAAAATATTATGTAAATGTATCGCATTTTGCATATACAAATTCCTTCCGAGAGATATTTCAAGTTAAACTTGATAAGCGTTCCACACTTATAACGGTCGGTACTCAGCAAGTACTCGGTAAATAATTCAGTAAATTAGCCTCCCTACGCATTGTTATTTATCATGAAGGTATGCATTATCGTTTCCTGCACTCTATCTTTTGCGAATATGTGCCAAACTTTTATGAACAATCAACAAGCATTTTAAAAAGCCCAATTAACCCTCGCCTGACAGCCCCCCCTTGAAATTTTTCTTGAATAACTTTTGACACATGTGGCACATCTTGCTGAAATTTTCAGTAGCTGAGTTCACAACAATCTTACGTAAGCTGGTAAAATGTAATTGAAATTGGTTGAGAATTTTGGGGAAAAAATATTTTTTGATGACGTCATGTTGGTGGAAAAACGATAAATATTTGAAAAATCGTAGAAAACAGAGTTTTAAAGACAATTGCAAACGCAATTTATCAAAGATACAAAATGGCATTCTCTTTAAAATGGCAATCTGATTTCCTAAATTTTGGGATTTTAACCCCTAAAATGAAAAAAATGGATGTTTTTTAAATCACCACAAAATCAAAATTTTCAAAGATGTTAAAAAAGCCGGAATATATGTGAGAGAACTGAGTATGGAAAATATTCAAACCAAATTTCAAAGCAATATCTCTATTTTTGACTGAGTGATGGCTCTCTGAGTGTAAGAAACTCATGACGTCATTTTGCTCAAATAACTTTTTTTACTTTTTTGACAAGATACGAACAAATAATTACATTTTCTGTATTTTTGAGACACAACTGGTCTAGGCACATGCCTTTTTATTTATATTTATCAATTTCTAATTTTGAGGTTTTATGACTAGCAAAATCGCTGTTCTGGACGTGGTCGAGCCGAGGTCATTCACTTGACCTGGAAGGTCACCTGTTGACCTGAAACCTAAAAATCGCATACTGTTAGATTCTTCTCATGACGGGCAACATGCTGGCTCTTACTGCATTGCTCTAAGCTGCTTGGTTCGGAAGTTAGCAGCAGGGGGGATGTCAGCCCCCCCTCGAAGGGCGAAGGTGAAAAAACTTCCGTAGGGCGAGGGTTAAATCGAAAGCTCATCGATGCGCATCGACGGCGACCTATTTAGTGCCGGCGATTTGTTGAGAGGTAATTCATACTCAACGTTGAACAGATTGATACAGAAGCGCCAATATGTACAAATACAAAAGCGCCAATAATATGATACAATATGTCGCGTTTCGTTAGTGGAGGGAAAACACCGACCCATGAACTCCGAAAGAAGTATATGTACTTGCTTTTTTATTTGTCCAAACTTCCAACTTTGAATTAGGGAATAATTTATTTAATTCTTAAATTTAGATCTTATTTATTAAATTTTTACATTTATTATTTATATTTTGTTTTATTATATAGATTAAATGTAGATAATCATTTTAATACCATAACGGTAGCCAAATAAATTGTTGCTAACAAAATAAAAAGGTAATTATTTCCCTTTAATGCCTTGGCGGCATTTCACTCCAGCATTGCATGTGCATTGATGCTAAAGGTAGTATAACCGGCTCTATGGTGTATGATGTATGATGTATCTATAACCGGCTCTATGGTGTATTTGTGTGATCGCCTTATACATGCGTGCCATCGCTCCGTACATAGACTGTCTGAGGAGGAATCAGTCAAACGCACGGGGCAACATTGGCCCCATCATCCAATGTCTGCGATTGAAGAACGCAAACCGGTGACGTCACAAATCCGGTTACTGATAGACGATACTATGACGTCATCAGCGGCTCGACACTACCCGCCGCTGCCGCCCGTGAGGAATCATCGGTCACACCGGCGTGTGAACAATGACGTCATCACCGAGGAAGTGACGTCATGCCTGGGCCCGTTTGTCGTTTGTTCCGGCAGTGTTGAGTGGGAGACAAAAACGCAGGCTTGTAGAGCGTATCATGGAGATGTCTATTGTGAGGGGAGATTGTAGGTTTGCTGCCTTGATCAAGATTAGTTCACGATTGGCTGAATTCGACCATAAATCTGGTCATATTGGTCACTTCTCCTTGGCCATAAATCTGGTAACTTTTCTCATGCAGTGAGTAGTTGGGAAATTTGTGAGAATCATTGCCAGTGCTAAGAAGACAATTTATTACACATAGATGAATTACAAAGATTAGCAACGCTACGAGGGTTACGCCGAGTCGGTTTAAGCCTGCTCAAAATCAGAAATATCAGATCAGCCTTGCTGCCATGGTGCGAATTGTCAAGACACGGCGAAGCCCCATGACGAACGGTCGGTCTGAGGCAGACTTGTCAATGATTCAATGTGAATCGACTACTTTTGATTGAATCATTCTTATTTCAAATGAATGACTCATGAATCGATTCACCTCATGGGCAAACCTGTTGTGAGTCACTGATTGAATCATTCATACAGAGAAAATAGGCTGATTGAATCATTCATTGCTCAAAGAATCATTCTTTTTTGGTTCAACAGCATAAACTGTCCACAAAATATGCCAGCGGCCCAGCATTAATCTGTGCCCTGTGGACAAACCAGGCACTTAATGGCCAATTATATGAGCTCTGTGTCCTGAGCTGTAGCCTGTAATTCATCTATGCGTAAAGAAAGCGAGGCTTTGTGTCCAACTCCAGTGGGCACAAAGCCACTGTTCAATCAGCCCTAACTAGGTGAATACCTTGGAACAGGTAGAGTTAGGGGTAGGTACCTAAATACTTAGAAAAGGTAACTAACTCATACTTTGGTTCATAAACCTAGTATCGGCGCCACTTTATTCCACATCATGCTTTATACAAAATAATACCTAATGCAAAATCAAAATAAATGTTCTATTCGCTTACAAAAGTGAAACGTAAAGTCATTAATGCTTTTGGAACTTGGAATTTGCAATTATAATAAATATTATAAATATCATTTTATAATCAAAATAAACAGCACGCGTGTCCAATTAGCTCACATTCACATTCGGAAATACATTCGCGGACTATTTAGATTGGCTTCAAAATTGGTACACAGATAGATCACGACCTAGTGATCATTCTGGTAAAATCTTAGAGTCGCACATTCAAAATCAAAGGGTTTAGAGCAGGTCATATGTTTAAGGGCAAACAGCAGACTATTCTGATGTGCATGAAAATTGGCACACAGGTAGATCATGACCTCCCTATCACGCTCATACAATCTTAGAGTCGCACATTCAAAATAAAAGGAGTTAGACAAAGGAGTCGACACTTCCCTTTAATGTTGAGTGATTGAATCAAGATTGAATCATTCATTATGGTAATGTTGAGTGATGAATCATGATTGAATCATTCATTATGGTAATGTTGAGTGATTGAATCATGATTGAATCATTCATTATGGTAATGCTGAGTGATTGAATCATGATTGAATCATTCATTATGGTCCGTGAATCACTGTGAATCGACTCATGACAAATATGAATCATTGACAAGTCTGGTCTGAGGACGCACGGAACACCCCGGGTGGTCTGCTGGGCAGTGGCCACCATCTCCCACCAACTCCCTCGAGCCTCTCTGTCACCTCCCTCTCATCCCCCCGCCTCAACGCAACGCGAGCCCGGAGCGCGCGGCCTATCAGTTTCACCATTTGTTCAGATACTGCGCAGATAAGCCCTTTCAAAATATGTTTTTACTGCGACTCTGTTTGAAGTGGCTCGTGCAGGGGCGCGCACGTGGCAGAGCGCCTGGCGCCTTTGTGTGCCTCTCTCTGGTGCCCGGCCAGACCGCTCTGTTTGCGACTGAATTAGGGCACGCACGTCGCACACCTTTCTCTAGGACGGCCGTATTCGGCCCGACGACACCCTCCGACCGCGCCGTGGACAAATCTGTAACTGGAGCACTCCGAGGGGACGACGGGACCTCGACAAGTGATCCACCTGTGCGCTGGACTAAGAGGACACCCACACGGTAACAGTGGGTAACGGTGGACCACGGTAATCGGCCCGTTCCGGTAAATCAGCTGGCAGCAGATTAGATAGACCTCTCCGTTGGCACTCAGTGCAAAGCTGGCCTTGTGGGGCTGCGGGCGGCGATAATTGGATATTGCGGGCGCGGTGTTGTTATCGTTTATCCCTCGCGGCGCTGTGAGATTGTCCTGTATATCATCTCTCGGTGCCGCTCGGTGCGTGAGTTACTCAGTAACATCGGCACCCTGCGCACAGTGAGGAGTGGTCGAGGGTGTTGCCTGCGACTTCAGCGGCGGTGACGTCCGGTGTCACCGGGGACTTCAACGGCGGTGACGTCCGGTGTTGCCGGTGACTTCAGCGGCAGTGACGTCCGGTGTTGCCGGCGACTCCAGCGGCGGTGACGTCCGGTGTCCGGTGACGTCCGGCTAGCAGAGTTGACGGCGTGATGTGCGAGTGTGGTGATGAGTTGAGGCACCGTGACGCGAGAGTGCGGTTACAGAGTTGAGATGTGACGTGCGAGTGTGGTTACAGAGTTGAGATGTGACGCGCGAGTGTGGTGCTAGAGATGAGGCGCCGTGACGTGCGAGTATGGTTCTAGAGTTCAGATGCCGTGAAGCGCGAGTGCGAGTCCCAGAAACGAAATTCGGTGATGCGCGATTATGGTGCTAGAGTTGAAGCGTCGTGATGCGTGTGTGATGTGCAATATTTGCAATCCACTGAGCCGACAGCATGTTACATCGCGGTAACACGCACGCTATTTCTTGTGGCTTATGATCATACATTGCCGTGTATACGCGTCACAATCCTCTGCATATTCGTGTCATTGGTGTTTATTTCAAATTTTGGTAGGTAGTTAAGCGTGGTGCGGGTATTTAATTGTGTGGGAAATGTGCTCTAGTGCTTACATGTCTGTCTCTGGCGCCACGTGTTGTGAATTTTGTATCGGATAATTATTGCTGACTTAGTCTCCATTTTTCAAGACACAGGCCACAAAACTGTGAAGTTTGGAGGCAACAGTAATTTTGTTAGGTCCGATGGGTACCAATTACCATCACCATTCTGCTGACTTTTAGTTAGTCAGCAGTACGGTACGGTTTCATAAATACTATAATGAAATATAAATTGTAGGTTCGCCTTATTTATGTTTTTCCGGTCGCGGTATTATCGACTACGTAATTTGTGCTTCATAGTTCATAGAACCATTTCAATGTCGATAAAACGTTTCTTTTTCATTTTTCCGATATTTGTGTACAATATTATATATATATATATATATATATATATATATATATATATATATATATATATATATATATATATATATATATATATATATATGTGATATATTATGTGATATTTCCGATATAAGTGTTTGGTCTAGTATGAGTTTTTGCTCCAGAAATGTATATTTGTGTTGATAAGGCGTTTTCAATTAAGATTATTACCTGCATTTAAGTATTTGCCCTGTCGGAGCTCATTGATCTGACCAGCCAGGCGCTTGTTTCGTGCACTCAGGAGTACACGAAACAAGCGCGTCGCATTAGAGATAACCTCTAATGCGGTGGCAAAGTACAAAATGCAGGAGAGGCTGACCACTCAAGCTGTCCTCTCATTGGTCAAGCAACCGAGGTATAAAAGAAACAACCGCGGGGATCTCTCTAGTTCCCCAGGACATCTCCCCATTGGCCAAAACCAGCAAGTTTTGGTGTCATATTGGACTAGTTACCGAGATCGAAATGGTAAGCTCATCTTGGTTCAACATGTTAAAGGAAAAGGGCTTCGTTTGTGGTCGGACATAATGGTTTTCGATATCGGACTGCCGAAATATGAACGTTCGACGCGTGCATTTGTTTTGGAGGGGGCAAAAATATGTTTGTCCCCTTTTTTCGATGGGGGCACCTTGTGGCTTGTCCCATCTGCCCCCTGACCCCCGCTTCCACCGCCAGTGCTTTTCTGTAATCTACTGCTCACTATTCGTGTGAAAATGTTAGCCCTCGAGCAGGTCAGGAGACACCCAGGTCAAGGTCACCCAGGTCAGGTCATAAAATTCAAGTTCCTCAAAAGTGTGTACCCTCGCAACTCTTTTAGGCTTGAATGGAATGGAACTTGCGTAATGAACAAACATGTGAATCCTAAAATGGGTGCACGAGTATTAAATATTTGCACGGAAAACAAAGGCCGTTAAAAGCCCACGCTGCTCGATAATATCGCTGGCAATTGAATTATTGCAGCGACAATGGGAAATCCCGATCCGAGCGGCTTTATTGTAAAGTCAGCGTTAGTTACGGTATTTGAGATAACGTCGGATACCGGCCGATTGGTTCAGACCGTACGTCGGATACCGGCCGATTGGTTCAGACAGTACGTCGGATACCGGCCGATTGGTTCAGACAGTACGTCGGATACCGGCAGATTGGTTCAGACCGTACGTCGGATACCGCTCGATTGGTTCAGACAGTACGTCGGATACCGGCCGATTGGTTCAGACCGTACGTCGGATACCGGCCGATTGGTTCAGACCGTACGTCGGATACCGGCCGATTGGTTCAGACCGTACGTCGGATACCGGCCGATTGGTTCAGACCGTACGTCGGATACCGGCCGATTGGTTCAGACAGTACGTCGGATACCGGCCGATTGGTTCAGACAGTACGTCGGATACTGGCCGATTGGTTCAGACCGTACGTCGGATACCGGTCGATTGGTTCAGGTAGTACGTCGGATACCGGCCGATTGGTTCAGACCGTACGTCGGATACCGGCCGATTGGTTCAGACCGTACGTCGGATACCAGCCGATTGGTTCAGACCGTACGTCGGATACCGGCCGATTGGTTCAGACAGTACGGGCAGCTTGTTCCGCTCCACTGTCCCGGTCTGGTACAGGTTGCGGCAGTGCTACAGGCCACTCTGCTCAACGGCCATATCCTGCTATTCATTTTGTGTCATTTCGATAGTGTGTGAAGCATTTAAATTAAACATCTGGCAGTATTAATATGCAATATGGATGGTTTTAGTTTACATGTTTACTTCCCGAGATTATTAAGTCTTAAAACAAAATCACAAAAAGACATAGAATTTCGACCGGATCACCCATGCCAATCGTGGATGAGCCAACTCCTACCCCGTCCCTTTAAAGCCTGCCTGTGATTTTATTCTGTCTTCAGGGGGCCGTTATTTGATAGTTCGCTCCAATATTTGGCTGCACCGGTGGCTGTGCCTGCGGCCGCGCGCGCGAGGCCGGCTGATGTCATATTTCGCCTGGGAGCCGGCAGGTGAGCCCGTGTCAACACACTAATCTGCCACGCCTGACTTATCTCGGCGCGGCCAATATTGATACTCACCGGCCGGCCGGCCGGCCGCCAGCCATCCCACCCCACCCCACCCACCCCACCCTCCAGTCACCCCACGCTGATAACTGAGGGCAGGAGGGAAGGCGGGGCCAGGCGGGGTGGGGCGGGAGCGGCACACAGGCACAGCCAGGGTGGCTGAGTTAGTGGCGTGGACTGCAGGGTCATTAGACCACGGGACCACATGAGGACCACGGGACCATGAGACCACCGGACCACAAGAGGATAACAGGACCGCGGGACCACAGGAGGACCACGGGACCACCGAAGCACCGGACCACAGGAGGACCACAGGAGGACCACAGGACCACCGAACCACCGGACCACAGTACCAACGGAACCACCGAACCACCGGACCACAGGAGGACCACAGGACCGCGGGACCACAGGAGGACCACAGGACCGCGGGACCACAGGAGGACCACAGGACCACAGGACCACAGGAACACAGGAGGACCACAGGGCCGCGGGACCACCGGACCACCGGACCACGGGACCACCGGACCACAGGACCACAGGACCACAGGACCACCGGATCACAGGACCACAGGAGGACCACAGGACCGCGGGACCGCGGGACCACCGGACCACCGGACCACGGGACCACCGGACCACATGACCACAGGACCACAGGACCACCGGACCACAGGACCACATGAGGACCACAGGACCGCGGGACCACCGGACCACCGGACCACGGGACCACCGGACCACAAGACCACCGGACCACCGGACCACAGGACCACAGGACCACCGGACCACCGGACCACCGGACCACGGGACCACCGGACCACCGGACCACCGGACCACCGGACCACCGGACCACGGGACCACCGGACCACAGGACCACAGGACCACCGGACCACCGGACCACAGGAGGACCACAGGACCGCGGGACCACCGGACCACCGGACCACGGGACCACCGGACCACAAGACCACAGGACCACATGACCACATGACCACAGGACCACAGGACCACATGATCGCGGGACCACATGACCACAGGACCACAGGACCGCGGGACCACAGGACCGCGGGACCACAGGACTACCGGACCACCGGACCACAGGACCACAGGACCACAGGAGGACCACAGGACCACAGGACCACCGGACCACCGGACCACCGGACCACCGGACCACCGGACCACAGGACCACAGGACCACAGGAGGACCACAGGACCACAGAACCACCGGACCACCGGACCACCGGACCACCGGACCACCGGACCACCGGACCACAGGAGGACCACAGGACCACAGGACCACCGGACCACAGGACCACCGGACCACCGGACCACCGGACCACAGGACCACAGGACCACAGGACCACAGGAGGAACACAGGACCACATGACCACCGGACCACCGGACCACCGGACCACAGGACCACAGGACCACATGACCACCGGACCACCGGACCACAGGAGGACCACCGGACCACAGGACCACAGGACCACAGGACCACAGGAGGACCACAGGACCACAGGACCACCGGACCACCGGACCACCGGACCACCGGACCACAGGACCACCGAACCACAGGACCACCGGACCACAGGACCACCGGACCACGGGACCACCGGACCACAGGACCACATGACCACAGGACCACCGGACCACCGGACCACCGGACCACCGGACCACGGGACCACAGGAGGACCACAGGACCGCGGGACCACCGGATCACCGGACCACGGGACCACCGGACCACAGGACCACAGGACCACATGACCACAGGACCACAGGACCACAGGACCACAGGACCGCGGGACCACAGGACCACAGGACCACATGACCGCGGGACCACAGGACCACCGGACCACCGGACCACAGGACCACAGGACCACAGGAGGACCACAGGAGGACCACAGGACCACCGGACCACCGGACCACCGGACCACCGGACCACCGGACCACCGGACCACAGGACCACAGGACCACAGGAGGACCACAGGACCGCAGGACCACAGGAGGACCACAGGACCACAGAACCACCGGACCACCGGACCACTGGACCACCGGACCACCGGACCACCGGACCACAGGACCACAGGACCACAGGAGGACAACAGGACCACAGGACCACCGGACCACCGGACCACCGGACCACAGGACCACAGGACCACAGGACCACAGGACCACAGGAGGACCACAGGACCACAGGACCACCGGACCACCGGACCACCGGACCACAGGACCACAGGACCACAGGACCACATGACCACCGGACCACCGGACCACAGGAGGACCACCGGACCACAGGACCACAGGACCACAGGAGGACCACAGGACCACAGGACCACCGGACCACCGGACCACCGGACCACCGGACCACCGGACCACCGGACCACAGGACCACCGGACCACCGGACCACATGACCACCGGCCCACCGGACCACCGGACCACAGGACCACCGGACCACCGGACCACCGGACCACAGGACCACATGACCACAGGACCACCGGACCACCGGACCACATGACCACATGACCACATGACCACAGGACCACCGGACCACAGGACCACCGGACCACCGGACCACCGGACCACAGTACCACCGGACCACCGGACCACAGGACCACAGGACCACATGACCACAGGACCACATGACCACATGACCACAGGACCACAGGACCACATGACCACATGACCACAGGACCACCGGACCACCGGACCACCGGACCACCGGACCACCGGACCACCGGACCACATGACCACCGGACCACAGGACCACCGGACCACAGGACCACCGGACCACCGGACCACAGGACCACAGGACCACCGGACCACCGGATCACCGGACCACCGGACCACAGGACCACAGGACCACATGACCACAGGACCACATGACCACATGACCACAGGACCACATGACCACAGGACCACATGACCACAGGACCACAGGACCACAGGACCACAGGACCACAGGACCACAGGACCACATGACCACATGACCACCGGACCACCGGACCACCGGACCACCGGACCACCGGACCACCGGACCACCGGACCACCGGACCACCGGACCACCGGACCACAGAACCACCGGACCACAGGACCACAGGACCACCGGACCACAGGACCACCGGACCACCGGACCACAGGACCACAGGACCACAGGACCACATGACCACAGGACCACATGACCACATGACCACAGGACCACATGACCACAGGACCACAGGACCGCGGGACCACAGGACCACAGGACCACCGGACCACAGGACCGCGGGACCACAGGACCACCGGACCACCGGACCACAGGACCACAGGACCACAGGACCACATGACCACAGGACCACAGGACCACCGGACCACAGGACCGCGGGACCACAGGACCACCGGACCACCGGACCACAGGACCACAGGACCACAGGACCACCGGACCACAGGACCGCGGGACCACATGACCACCGGACCACCGGACCACCGGACCACAGGACCACCGGACCACAGGACCGCGGGACCACAGGACCACATGACCACAAGACCACCGGACCGTGGGACCGCGGGACCACAGGACCACCGGACCACCGGACCACAGGACCACAGGACCACAGGACCACCGGACCACAGGACCACATGACCACATGACCACAGGACCACCGGACCACCGGACCACAGGACCACCGGACCACCGGACCACCGGACCACAGGACCACCGGACCACCGGACCACATGACCACAGGACCACATGACCACAGGACCACATGACCACATGACCACAGGACCACAGGACCACAGGACCACAGGACCACAGGACCACAGGACCACAGGACCACCGGACCACAGGACCACCGGACCACCGGACCACCGGACCACAGGACCACCGGACCACCGGACCACAGGACCACAGGACCACATGACCACAGGACCACATGACCACATGACCACATGACCACATGACCACCGGACCACGGGACCACAGGACCACAGGACCGCGGGACCACAGGACCACCGGACCACCGTACCACAGGACCACAGAACCACCGGACCACCGGACCACCGGACCACAGGACCACCGGACCACAGGACCACCGGACCACCGGACCACCGGACCACCGGACCACAGGACCACCGGACCACCGGACCACAGGACCACCGGACCACCGGACCACAGGACCACCGGACCACCGGAACACAGGACCACCGGACCACCGGACCACAGGACCACCAGACCACCGGACCACAGGACCACCGGACCACCGGACCACCGGACCACCGGACCACAGAACCACCGGACCACCGGACCACCGGACCACCGGACCACAGGACCACCGGACCACCGGACCACAGGACCACCGGACCACAGGACCACATGACCACAGGACCACCGGACCACAGGACCACCGGACCACAGGACCACCGGACCACCGGACCACGGGACCACAGGACCGCGGGACCACAGGACCACCGGACCACCGGATCACCGGACCACAGGACCACAGGACCACATGACCACAGGACCACCGGACCACAGGACCACCGGACCACAGGACCACCGGACCACAGGACCACCGGACCACCGGACCACCGGACCACAGGACCACAGGACCACCGGACCACCGGACCACAGGACCACATTAGTCCAGGGTTGTGCCCCATTGCGCAATTGACTCAAGTTACTCCCGTCTTGTGGGCAGCCCCTCACAACTGATAAGGAAGGAATGCCAGGGGTCGGGATCGGATCAGTAGAGGTGCAAGATTAGTAGCAGATGTTGACGATTATGCTCCTTCTACAGAAATCTAGCACCTCCTACCGGCAGCGCTCGACACTCTGCTGCCACCCTGCCCGAACCGTGAGGGGTCAAGTACAAAAGGGTGACAACTTGAGTCAATTACGTCATCGAGCACAACCCTCACTCACTCACTCACTCACTCACTCACTCACTCACTCACTCACTCACTCACTCACTCACTCACTCACTCACTCAGCCCGCCTGCCCTGCCGGGGCGGGCTGAGTGAGTGAGTGACGGTACCACAGGACCATGGGTACACTTGAGTACAGGCCCACCGAACCACCAGACCAGACTGTATGATGTACTGATGTACGGGCATGTTTGATATTGCTCGTGTCTGGGAGTTTTGCCCCGGCAGAGTTGCGGTTAGTTTACGTTTTGTTGATTACTGTTCACCCGCTGGCAAAACAGCTGCCGTGATCGAATGGCCTACATGCCGGGGACAGACCCAGCGTGCGTGTAAAACTTAGTTCCTTTATGATGACGACATTTATGCCGCTTACGGTATCAATACTTTGTAATGTACCTACACGTACACATCCATGTATTGACAATACAACCACTTCCATACACTCTCTGACCAAACAAATTTGACTTCTGAGTGTCACATCATGGCTAAGAGGCTAGAATAGGCCGACAATGATACTCAGCGAACATGAAGGGACCGCAGGCTTACAGACACAGACGCAAATTACAAAACGACAGCAGTAGCGCACCGAGTCTACGACAGCAGAACGACAGCAGTAGCGCACCGAGTCTACGACAGCAGAACGACAGCAGTAGCGCGCAGAGTCTACGACAGCAGAACGACAGCAGAAGCGCACCGAGTCCACGACAGCAGAACGACAGCAGAAGCGCACCGAGTCCACGACAGCAGAACGACAGCAGAAGCGCACCGAGTCCACGACAGCAGAACGACAGCAGAAGCGCACCGAGTCCACGACAGCAGAACGACAGCAGAAGCGCACCGAGTCCACGACAGCAGAACGACAGCAGTAGCGCACCGAGTCTACGACAACAGTAGCGCACCGAGTCTACGACAGCAGAACGACAGCAGTAGCGCACCGAGTCTACCGACAGCAGAAGCGCACCGAGTCTACGACAGCAGAACGACAGCAGAAGCGCACCGAGTCTACCGACAGCAGTAGCGCACCGAGTCTACGACAGCAGAACGACAGCAGTAGCCACCGAGTCTACGACAGCAGAACGACAGCAGAAGCGCACCGATTCCACGACAGCAGAACGACAGCAGAAGCGCACCGAGTCTACGACAGCAGAACGACAGCAGAAGCGCACCGAGTCTACGACAGCAGTAGCCACCGAGTCTACGACAGCAGAACGACAGCAGAAGCGCACCGAGTCTACGACAGCAGAACGACAGCAGAAGCGCACCGAGTCTACGACAGCAGTAGCCACCGAGTCTACGACAGCAGAACGACAGCAGAAGCGCACCGAGTCTACGACAGCAGAACGACAGCAGAAGCGCACCGAGTCTACGACAGCAGAACGACAGCAGAAGCGCACCGAGTCTACGACAGCAGTAGCCACCGAGTCTACGACAGCAGAACGACAGCAGAAGCGCACCGAGTCCACGACAGCAGAACGACAGCAGAAGCGCACCGAGTCTACGACAGCAGAACGACATCAGTAGCCACCGAGTCTACGACAGCAGAACGACAGCAGTAGCGCGCAGTCTACGTTTTAAAATGCCAAGGTCATGTCATGCAGAGCCAGAGGCGAGACAGGCGAGGTGGCGAGACAGGCGAGGTGAGACAGGAGACAGGAGACAGGCGAGACGGGCGAGGTGCAGCGTTACACTATTGTTGTGTGCTATTTTACTATTGCTTTACGTTATACTATTGTTGTGTGTTATTTTACTATTGCTTTACGTTATACTATTGTTGTGTGCTACTCTGTAGTAGACCTCGGTCCGACCCGTTCTCACAGCCGTCGTGGCAGAACACCAGCGGTCTTTATCCCCTATATTTACTTCACAACACCTCGAGTGCCCTCGGGGAGGCGGGAACAGCACGGCAGCGCCACTCGGGAATCCCCCGAGGCGACACCACCGGCCATCGGCCACAGCACGGGCTCCTAACGGTTGCGGTTAAAAAAACAGTGTTTGCTAATTGCGCGGCTATTATTGCGCAGGTGATAGGATACTTCGGAGGGCGAGGCCGCTAAATTATTATGGCACCTATTTAAGATGAATTTACCAGGCCTTGCGTGAAAAACGGTTAATAATGGCGATCAGTTGTTGAAATGTATGCTTAATATGCCGTATATTTGAATGCACATCAACTTAAAGTATGTATACTCAAATAAAGCATATGTAAGTTTGCTTTTTTATCATGACCAAGCATAGCTACTACCGCTGTGAATTTTAAGATCCTCCGTTCCGGAGATCTTCAATTCGGCTGACGCGTAAACCAGAACTGTTGAACGTCCGTGAAGTTAGCGACCTATTCAGGGACGGATGCAGATTTGGCCCAACCTCGGCCCAATTTCAATTCTGGCACGCTGACCACGAATATGACCTTCATTTAGCTGTTCAAAGACATCTTCAAGGTCAAATTCAAGGTCAAAGGACGGGGTACCCACTACCCAATAACGTCCCGAATTTATTGCCGGATTCTTCCAAAAGTGGTCCCAGATGATAAGACAGGGGCCATATCTAACGCCCGACGTGACCTGACCCTGTCCTTTCATTTCGAATTTGACCTCCTATTGGAGGATTTGACCTTCAACTGGAGGTCAAATTATAGGTGAAAGGACAGGGTCAGGTCACGGTGACGGACGTTAGATATGGACCCTGTCTATCATCTGGGACCACTTTAGAAACGTTCCGGCAATAAAGTCGGGACGTTATGTAGTACCCGTCCTTTGACCACGAATTTGACCTCAAAGGTCAAGGGTCACGGGTCAGGTCATGGTGATGGACGATAGATATGGACCCTGTCTATCATTTGGGACCACTTTTGGAAGGATTCGGCAATAAATTTGTGACGTTATTGGGTGCCCGTCTTTTGACCTTGAATTTGACCATGAAGATGACCTTGAACAGCAAAATGAAGATCATATTCGTGATCAGCGTGCCATTCAACATTCAAATATACGGTATATTAAACTTACATTTCAACAACTAATCGCTATTATTAACCATTTTTCACGCAAGGCCTGGTAAATTCATGTTAAGTAAGTGCCATAATAATTTAGCGGCCTCGCCCTCCGAAGTATCGTATCACCTGCGCAGAAATAGCCGCGCAATTAGCAAAAACTGTTTTTAACCGCACCCCTCCTAACGACCACTAGCTGATCCAGGGGGACAAGGCGGTCATGGGCCACAGCACGGGCGGCTGCTAACGACCACTAGCTGATCCAGGGAGGGGGGGAGCGGTCATGTCCCCCCCCCCCCCCCCAAACAAAAACGCCTGAAATCGGAGAAAAATTGACACATTTCCTGATATAGAAGAAAATCTAAGCAACTTTTACTAAGGAAAGTTTGTTTTAAGTCAGCTATGATTGCATAAGGAACCGAAATCCGATGAGTTTGTGTAATTGTGTGCTAATTTGGCAATTTTGCGAGCCCACGACCTTGTGATTACGAGTGCATGCTCTACCGAACGAGCTAGCGCGTTACCGATACGGCCCGATCGCTAAGTCCGTGACCGGGACATCACTCTCCCTGCGGTCTGCACACAGGTATACTCACCTTCATGACACTATGGTGTATAAAAGCGACGTTTACCTGTCTCAGCTCTAACATTCCCCCGCCTCAGTTTATATTGCGCAGAAGCTGCAGATTAAAATAGTTGATACTACTTTAATCTAAGCCATGACTCCGTGCTGAATTTGGCACAGCACCCGCTTATTTCTAATTCAAGTCACCAAACTCCGGTCACAATTCATAGAATGGCCTTCAAACGCGTGAGGTTCGGCTATCAGAAATGACAGCTATCAGACAGAGCCGACAGGATAGCTCTATCCGATACTTGTGCCCCTTTTGGAGTACGTGGGCATGACACTCGAAATGACTATCAGCCTGTCTCCTGTGCGTCACAATGTCAAGTCCGTCTAAGGGGAAATCCCGCCCCGACTCCAACGCTGCGTGTGAGTGTCAGGGGTCTTATGTCCACTAGCAGATCCAGGGGGAGGGGCATGGCGGCCATGCCCCCCCCCCCCCAACCGCCTGAAATCGGCACAACATTGACACATTTCCTGATATATATGACAATCTAAGCAACTTTTACAAAGGAAAGTTTGTTTTAAATCAGCTATCAATGCATAAGCAAGCGAAATCCGATGAGTTTTCAGAATTGTGTGATAATTTTGGCAATTTGCCCCCCCCCCCCCCCCCAAAAAAAAATACCCGTGCCCCCCCCCCCCCCCAAACCACCGTTCTGTATCCGCCAATGCTTATGTCGAGAAGCCCGTCAGGTCGCAATGCGTCATTTTCCCCCCATGGCCAAGTCAAGACCCGGCGGCAGGGCGGGGCATTTCTAGCAATGTCATTTATGAGTTCTTAAGTCAAACTGGATAAGCACTTATGAGTTCTTAGTCCTGTATGTGATGAATTCCGCCACACATGAGATATTATGCCCATATTTGTGATATGAAATGTGGACAGTGTTTTCAGTCTATACCTGGAGGTAGGGCTGAATGATGTTTTCTCTGATGTTTTCTGATCCTAAAGCGTCGCCTGACCTTTAAGCCTGACCTCTAGTGTCGCCTGATCCTAAAGCGTCGCCTGACCTCTAGTTCTCGCAAGCATGTGTCATCACCTTGAACATTTTGTCAAACTTTTACAACAACAAAACAACAGTTAACACAAATGGCAGTGTGGATACCGCTCATTTTCAGATGGATTCACATTTTCATTGATGAATTATACGGACGAATCCTGTATTTTGACCAGGGATCCTGGCTGTCATTCGTCTCACCGGAAACACGAGTCTCTTCGTATCGATGTTCGTACGATATAAATCTCCTTCTAATGATCCGTTTTGCGGTGTAAAAAGATCAAGATATTGCTATCACTTCAAAGTCTATTCGAGTTGCTTTAATTGTTCGCATTCTACGCAAACAATACCGAGTGCTCCATCCTTCATTCTTGGCACGTTATCAAAACGAATCGTCTGATATAAAAGGTATATTTTACGAGTGGTTCATCATTCAGTCACATCATTCAGTCACCAATTATGTCGTGCGATAATTCGACTGTGCTTTAACAGATAAACATTACGCCAGTTACCCACGCACAGAGCTCTTAAACAATAATGGCTCATTCCGGCTAAGTCACATGGGCAAAACTGACCTCAAAAGCAAGCGAATCGATTGTAGCACCAGCTTTGCGCTTTTCAGTCTGCTCAAAGAGGAAATAAAATATACACATGTAACTACAAGTAGCGCATTCAACAAATACAAACCATGCATTCCATCCACACGCGTCCCTTGAAGCGGACAGCTGTCACCCGCATCCGTCCGCATCAATAAGACTTAGCATCACCGTATGCTGGTTCAAGCAATTACAAGTGATCGCATATGAGCACAAACTAAACAATATGCATATGAGAGGCACTTCGTGGTTTCAATCAGCAATCAATTTAGGCAACCCAGAGAACTTGGGCAGAGTCACAAACAACTGTGTTAATTCACAACTCTTCAAAATGAACGCGCACGATGCCACTCAAAATAAACTTACCAGAAATGAATATATATAAAGCAAACATACAATGTCTGGTTAAACACGGTAGGGATATGAAAACAACAATTGTCAACATTCTATTTCAACGGTCAGCAAGCAAACATAATGGTGATTGCAATTAGAGCAAAAGACAGTTAATCGAAATGGTTTCCCCAAAGGCACACATGCGCACAAACACACGCGTAGGAATAATAAGGTTGTCTACCGCACATGCATCACATGAGCTCAGCGCAATACGCCGAGGAATGGCTTCATATGCACGCACACTCAAAACGCCAACGTGTACTCTTAGGTAACAATTTCTGACCTTATCCGTCACTCACAACGGCATGCATGAATCTTCGGCTTTGTTAACGAACAAATAAAATATAAATGTGCGTAAGTAAACAACTTTTTTTCAAATTGAAAGCTAATGATTGATTAGGATACATCTAATGTTTCATATTTTTGCCCGTTCATAACTTGACTTGCGCTGATATAAATAGATTCCATTCTATCTCCATTCTTTGGTTCCACATCGAAATGCCTTGATACCCGATGTCGTCCACAGTTTGGCAATGAGCATCTCCGAACATCATTGTTTACCGCTAGCCCGATAACCAAGTGGGACGCAGCAGACCTAAAGCTCGTACGCCCGAACAACACAGTTGCGTTAGGTGGCATGCGACTGGAACTGACTGGGCAGGCCTCGCAGCCGTTTCTCTTCCACCTTCCAGGCCTGGAAGCGGTAACGGCTCGCATACTGGCCAGTTTGATTGGCACTCGGTGGTACTCGACTAGCGTTGGCAATGGTTACGTTTTGGCTTTACCAACTCCGATGCCTAGCATCTACTACTGGCCGGGTTTGGACTCTGTAGGCCGACCCGATTATGTCATGGAGCGCGAGACGGCCAGTCCTGCATTCGTCCTACAGTCGTCCATTTTCCACCCAGCACCCCGTGAACCCGTGGGGAACCTGCCCCGCGGCTCCATCTCCCTACTCACCCAACCAGCCGAGTCGCTCGCTCACAGCGCCGCCCAGCGGCGCTAGTTGTAATGATAGTACTGCTCGCCGCCGCAGTGCGCCGCCACCGGCGGGGCGCGCTCGCTCAGCCCCAGGTCGCAGGCCACCATTTCCTGTATGTCATTCAACGTATCCAGCGCTGCGGTGGCCATATGCAGAGAGCTGCTGGGCAGCGCGCTGCTCGGCATATAGATAGCAGCACTATCGGACCGGTAGGTGACGCCGCAGGGCGACGGGCCGCGCTCCGGCTGCAGGTAGCGGCTGACGCTGCTGTACGGCGGCAGCGGCTGGTGGTTCGACGACGGGTACGACACCACCGGAGCCGATGACGTCGCCGAGGGCAAGCTGTAGAGCGCCGGCAGCATCAGGTGCGAGGAGGTGATCACCGGTGGCGGTGGCGGTGGCGGTGGCGGTGGCGGTGGCGGTGGCGGCGGCGGTGCCGGGGAGTGGTATAGAGCTGGAGGGCTGCGCTCCTGACGGTGGTACGCTGCGGGGCAGAGAATTACACACAAGTCGCACAAGTCAAGCGTGGAATGTTTCAAGGAGTGAAAGAAGGCACACATGGACTGGAACACTTGCAATGTCATGCAGCACGAAGGAGGTTTCGTCGCCAGAATAAAACATCTGCATCCCAATGTTTTAACGCTCAACTGATGCACGCAAATCCATGTAAAACGAGACAATGGCTGATATGGCTGGTGTTTTGTCTAAACCCGCACCTTGAGAGATACAGAATCGGGGAATCCCCTTCAGGATAGGCAGCACACAGCCGCACCGATATTGGAGCTTAGGAGCAGGCGCGTAACCACCACTGGGCTCACTGGGGAGCAGTCCCCAGTAACATTTTCGCATTTAATTATTACGTCTACGGCCTATGGGCGTTGCATGGAAATACTCGACTTCAAAGTGCCTCCGTCCCCACCTACTTTCGGAAGGTGGTTACGCCTATGCTTTGGAGTCATATCCTATAAACTCCCCGCCCCGTTCAGCCCGCCGACTCAGTCCTCCACCCTTCGTACCTGTCGGCATGACGGGCGCGGGCGGCAGCGGCGCCATCGAGCCCATGCTCATCCCACTCTGCGTCAGACCGACCACGCTCATGGCGCAGTTGACAATGTCGACGTTCATGGCGCGGGTGGCCGCCGCATTGCGACGCCGCCGGCTGCGGCTGCTGCCGTCAGACTCCGACTTGGGTTTCCGCTTCCTCGGCTGCGGGCGGGGGAGGGGGGGGGGGGGGACGGATGGTGGGGTCAGCGGCAAAACCGGCCGTTCTGTTACCGCAGTCAGGCAGCAGGACTGCGGCTCGCGTGAATACAGCGTGACAGTGGGTACTGGACGCGGGCGGGGTTGTCACCATCGGACATCAGTGTTGTGGTAAACGGTCCAGCGCCGCCAGACGCGACACCCTGCTGGACACAGGGATGTGATGATGATGATGATGATGATGATGATGATGATGATGATGATGCTGATGATGATGATGATAATGATAATGATGATGATGATGATGATGATGATGATGATGATGATGATGATGATGATGATGATGATGATGATGATGATGATGATGATGATGATGATGATGATGATGATGATGATGATGATGATGATGATGATGATGATAATGATGATAATGATGATAATGATGCTGATGATGATGATGATGATTGGGCTTACAGGCGCCACAACTATGTACCAAGGGTTATTTGGCGCCCAGACACAGGGATGCTGTGCGAATATTGCGGGTATGCTGCTGTTATATTGTAACGGTGGATATAGCCGGGTATACTCAATACTGCGGGGATACTGTGAGTGAACTACGCGCCTATAGCAAGCTTCACTGGCGGATCCAGCCTCTCTCCGTGTGTGTGTGTGTGTGGGCGGGGGGGGGGTTATCTTTTTGTGGCAAAACGTTACCCCAATTTTTCCTCTACGGATTTGGGCCGGTCACCTTATTTTGGTATTCGAGCTTAAGAAATTCACGTTTTCAAATTCACACAAATTGATTTTGTGTTTTTTTTTCCTGAAAAAAAAATGATTTGTATTTTGGGGGGTCAAAAACACAAAATTTCGAAAATCTGAGATAGCCAGTTTGAAAAGAATGCCATTTCCTTTCTTTTGACGTTTTGTTTTTTTGCAATTTGCTTTAAAACTCTATTTTCTACGATTGTTCAAACATTTATCGTTTTTCAACCAAAAATGGCATGACATGACGTCATTAAAACGTCATTATCGCCCAAAATCCTACCTCAATTTCATTGGAACTAGGTCAGAAGACGTATAATTGATGCAGCATAAGGTACTGAAAGTTTGACGTTGATATCTATCATAGTATTCAAGTTATTGAGAAAATCCGGGAGGGGCAGATTCTGACCCCCTAGCGGGTTGCGGGTTAAAGGAAATAGTTGACCTTCAACATGGGGTTTTGAACTGAAATAGCAGTTTTGTAGCCCGTGTTGAGGAATCCTTATCTGCAACTTTTCTTGGCTGAAAAGACTCTCCAGCCGAAGATATTTGACTTTTTGACGAAGGAATGCGGCGCATATATGATGTACCGTACCGTCTGAAAGTGCGCAGACCAATAACGCACACCATAACATTAATAATTTACGACCTTCTGTCCTGAATTGGCGCGATGTAGGACCATTTTTGAAAAGAAAAAAAGAAACTGTATTACAAAATATAATAAAATCGTGTTCTGAAAAATGTTCCGAAGGTGAACTATTTCCTTTAAGTGTCACCGGGCTGCTTGAATTGCATCAGGTGCGCTGTTTTGTCTATCATTGAAAGAAAGGGATACATACAAACTTCAAATTCAATCACTCGAGAAAGAAACTTCCGTTTTCATGAAATTTTCTCCTAAGATCATTGTTTTTCATGTTCAGTGCAGGGAACGCGCGGGGGGGGGCATACGTGTATTGAATGCCCCTCCCAGATTCCTGTGTGTGGAGGGGGGAGAATTTGCCCCTGATGTCCCCCCCCCCCTGGATCCGCCAGTGCCAGCAATTACTGCCAAGGAGAGCCTCTCCCAGACACTTAATGGAATTCATTTTCCCATTTTCCAAATTTGTATAAGCAATTGCAAAAGTTGTGTCATGCCGCGAAGCGGCGCTAAATTTTTCGTTTTTTTTACTGTGGATAGCTGGATTTTGACAGCTGCGAAGGCAATTTTTATGATTTTACGATAAATCGGTAACACGCGGGACGGGGCGGGGGAGGGGGATTTGCCCCTGATGCACCCCCCCCCCCCTGGATCCGCCAGTGGCAAGCTTAGTGTGGGTGAGCTGGTTGAAATGAAGAGGTTACGGACGGCGGTGAAAGACTGGCGGCACTCGCATCATCATAATATTTATTTTATAAATACATCTGTATATCCTTGTTTTTGCCAGAATAAAAAAAAAATGGCTTGGAAGGATTTTCGAGCGCGCCAACTTCAATTATGTGATGTTTCGTCGAAAAAAAAAACACAAACGGAAGGTAGTTACGGTCAGACAACAGCTTATTCGTTATGCAGCGAAATGCCTCACACAACCGTTGTCCTGTCCCAAATTATTGTTGGCCCAATTTCTTGGTCGCAAATTGCAGCATGTTTGCTTCCATGATACACGTGTTTGATATCCTGGAGGTAACATACCATGATTAGATTAATTACCACTGTTTGTTTGAGTATTGCATCCTGTTTAACGGAAACACAAATTTTAGACAGGTGATTCCTGTGTGTGGCATTTGGACCACCACAGCGAATGTTTTTTTTATCAATGGGATTACCTACTGTTCTGCATTCAGATCGCAGCGAACAATCATTTTAATATAAACTGGGCGTGTTCTGGGAATACTTCCTCAACTCTAACGAGTGAGAAGGGTCTTACAGTCCGATACATGCTGCCGATGCGACATATAATGCCGGCATTATTGTTCATCCTCCTACATATAGGATACGACATTCAGCAAAATCCAGCAACAGCGTGTATATTGTCAGCTAAGCTAAAGCCCCTACCTATAAATGTACACATGCCACCCCACGTGAGACGGCTGAGTTCGCCGTCAGGTGACACACGGCTGGCTTCTCGGACCGCGCCGCGACTCTCCTATCAGCCGGACGCTGACATCAGCACTGATATGCCCCCCTTCAACCCCTCCCCCGCCACCCCCGCCGCCCCCGCCGCCCCCGCCGCCCCCCCCCCCCCCGCGGGGCTCACCTGAATCTCGTCCTTGCGCATGCTCTGAGGTCGGCTGTGGCCATGGAGCTTGGCGAACAGGCCGCAGGCGTTGCAGACAGTGTTGCCCAGGGCGTCACGTCGCCACAGAGAGGTGTTCATCGTCTGGCAGTTGTAACAAGACTGGTCCTGACGCCGCGAGATGGACTGCGGCAGGTCAGCCGTCAACCGTCAGCCGTCAGCCGTCAACAGGTCAGGGCAACAGGTCAGAGCGGCAGGGCAGGACAGGTCAGGTCAGGTCAGAGCGGCAGGGCAGGACAGGTCAGGTCAGGTCAGAGCGGCAGGGCAGGTCAGGTCAGGTCAGGCCAGAGGACATTGTCGAGTCAGGTCGGCAAATCGGCTGACACTGGCAAACAGGGAGAATAGAGGTACAAATATAATGCTATCTGGCTTAGCGGAAACATTAAATATGAGCCAGGCATGAATGAAGCAGATGGCGAGATAGTACAAGTGCTACAATCAAGGCAGATATTGTTACACACGATTGGTTCAAAGCAGCAATGTTATGAGTATGAGACATGCTTTGAACTATAAGAGATCGTTCAAGATGCCAACAAATGTGTCGGATGATGCATAATCCTTTGCATGCCAACATGCATTTATCTACCAGTTCTGCAAGCGAGCATGCTATCAAAAAAAGCTAATCGATCTCTAAGTTATTTAGGTTGAAGCAGGCTACACAAAGCAGCGGCGTACCCAGGATTCACTCCAGCAGGGGCAATTTTTGATCAGGGGGAATAAGATACCCCCACCAAAAAATCTCGCCGGATTTGGCCCACCATAATTTTAAAATGGCATATTTTCAACAGAAAAAAAACATTCTTAAAAATAAATAAAAAAAATCATTCATTTTTTTAGACCAAAGGGCGCACGTACGAACTTGAACTTTTAGGGGGCGGTGCAATTAGCCCGTTTGCCCCCCCCCCCCTCCCATTGGGTACGCCTATGACACAAAGACAGTTGGATGCTTTCAAGTTTGAATCAGCTTGAAGCTGATTATCAGTGGTACCAGGCCACCAATATCACCGCTGCCGCTAAAATACACCATCCTTTCCTAACATTTAATTACGAAATAAACTTGTGCGTGTTAGGCTACCAAGGAAGTTGATAGGGCCGGTTCAAATAAATTATAACAATCGAAGAAATCGAAATAAACGTGCTTGGATTTCTCATTCACCACTCTAGTGAAATGTTTCTTCAGAGCCAATGACAAGCCTCTGACAAAAGTAAGCGTCAGTACCGTTTTCTAAATTTTGATCGCTTCTTCAAAACTGTTTAATTTAAGGCTAGCCTTCCCGTTTCACTATTAACCGCAATTCGATTCGATAAATGTATGAACATCCAACAAAAGCACATGATGACGTTTACAAGTTTGTTCTCGCCCGAAATGTGTCATTTCCAGTCCCCCCCCCCTGCATCCCTCCCCACCGGTAAGCCTTCCCCACCTTCTGCTGCTGCTCGGCAGCAGCGGCGGCGGCCGAGGTCACTAGCGGCAGCAGCGGCGGCGGCGACGGCTCCAGCGGGGTCAGCAGGTACATCGGCGGCGGCGAGCCCGCGGGAAGAGGCGGCAGGTGCCAGCCGGGGTCCGATGGCGGAGACGCTGTCAGAGACTGCAGCTCACCGGGCGCAGCTGCAACAGCCGCAACAGCGTCATGCGTCATGCCTCATGCGTCAAACGTCATACTTTATGCCTCATGTCTCATGTCTCATGTCTCATGCCTCATGTCTCATGTCTCATGCCTCATGTCTCATGTCTCATGCCTCATGTCTCATGCCTCATGTCTCATTCCTCATGTCTCATATCTCATGTCTCATGTCTCATGTCTCATTCCTCATGTCTCATTCCTCGTGGCTCATTCCTCATGTTTCACTCCTCATGCCTCTTCTTCATTCCTCATGCATCATGTCTCATGTCTCATGTCTCATGTCTCATGTCTCATGTCTCATGTCTCATGTCTCATGTCTCATGTCTCATGCCTCATGTCTCATGTCTCATTCCTCAGGCGTCATGTTCATGGCCCATACGTCACCCAGCGCAGGCCGGCATGCTGACGTCCGGGGAGGCATGAAGGCATAGAGCGCGGGAGGATGCGGTGAGGAGGCATGCGGCACAGGGGACTCACCAGGCGGCGCACAGTCTGCCTCAGGGGCGGACGGTGGAAGCCGTTTGACTTTGAGAAGAGGGAGCAGGCGTTACAGAGGTAGTGACCAGTCATGTCCCGACGCCACAGAGGTGTGCTCCCTGTCCCACAGTTGACGCATTCGCGGCTCTCGCAGTAGCCGTAGACTGGAATGGCGCAGCGGGCCGGTTACGGGGGGCAGGTTGGAGGTACCGATTGTGTAGCAGTAGCAGCAGAGAAGGCCTCATTGATTTGAGAGGGTCTGTATCCCATTTGGCACTCGACGTTGTTGGTGATCTGATCCCGGTGATTGAGTTGAACATCGAAATGTGGACCGTAACCATGGGTATCGAAAGCGGAAGTGCGGGGGGGGGGGCGTCTCTCGAGTTGAGTTAGGACACGTCCCCCGCAAATTTGTGGAACACCTTTAGGCACTTCTTTCAGTTCCCTGCAAAAAGGATACTCTGTAGTGAACACAAATAGTTTATTTAATATGGTTAAATATTACCTTATGCATTATGGAGCACTTCGTTTGTTCTTATAGGTCAGATGCCGAATGTAAATACATGGAGCCCAGTTCAAGGTACACAACCAACGATACAAAGTGATATTGTGTGGACGAAGGAACGGAAACGGCATACATCAGTACAACGCAAGCGAACACCTCTCCTCCTTCTCATGTCAAGTTTCTGGGCAGCATAAGAAGTTCATGAACTAATGCTGGGCCATTTGCTTGGTCTAATATGGTACAATAACCCATGTTATATCCCAATAACGAAATCGACCCCGATGCTGGGCCTCGATGATAAACTGTTACGTGTTGCGTACGATCAGGCCTGATCAAAAATAGGTCACAATAAACTCGGTCACTCGCCAATCAGAACATGCAATCAGAGGTTACGACAGGCTCTTTCTGGACGGAGGCGGCGGAAGTTTCGCCGGAAAACGGCCAGATAACGCTCGAGGACGCGAGGCTGGTGACTCGGGTTCGTGCATTCAAACACGAAGTGAACCAGTGCAGCAATGTGTGAGAGCTGCCTCTCGCTCGCCTGAGATCTGCCTCTGCCTGTGTGAGAGTTTCCTCTCGTACACCGCAGTGCAGTCCACCGGAATTTGAATGTCCTGCCGCAATGTGTTGCTTTTCGAAAAATATAATTGTTGGCAAAGGAAACTGAGTGAATAAGTTCTGTGGAGTGAGATGCAGCCACAATGATGAACATCAAATAATTAAAGCATCATGTAAATCTGTCTATCGATCATATTTTACAAAAATAGTTTAGTTTTACACGTTCACGTTGAAGTCTATCCACTCCGAAATTATATTGGAATACATAGGGGCAGAATCACATTTGATTTAGTGTAAACTGGTTTGCTCGGGGGGGGGGCATGGCCCCATGCCCCCCCCCCCCTGCTTACGTCCCTGTATTAATATCGTAAATTCATGCAATGGAAATAGTGTTTATTGCCTTAATTTACGTAACTGAAAGTTGCAGAATTAAATCCAGTTCCCTGTATATAATGGACACGTATTGATAATCTCCTGATCTACTTTATTCCACAGATGAAAGAGCAGCTTGCGAAAGAGTTCACGCCATGGACATCTGAACTATTTTGCGTAAACCAAGAGGAACTGCGATTGTCGTTCTATTTCCAACAGGACGTCTCGCCTGTCGTGCGGATGTTACAGACTCCCGGGGGGAGCGGCGGGAAACCCGCACACCGAGACGGTCGGTCAGCCTTCCTGCTCAAGAGCGCTTCCAACTTCCCGGAAAGTCATCCGGCGCAGAGACGACTGCAGCGGGGGACAGCAGCCGAGGAGGAAGACGGCAGGAAGGAGCTTCGGACGCGCGTCTGAGAAAACGGGGCCGTAGCGTGAGTCCCGACCTCCCGCGGGTGCTCCGGGGGACGACTTCCCGGATTGCGAGTGCATAAGGGGAGTAGCTTGACATCCAGATTGGAGGACATCCCCGTTGTCAGAGCACGTGTACTTCCCTCTCCGGGATGGTGTTTTGGCTTTGTAGCTGCCCCTCTCCGTGCCCCTGCGACGGTCCTAGTCGGGCCGGCCTGTTGATTTAGCTGTCAACACTAGAGCGGCGGCGGCGGGGGACGGGGCGGGGGCGGGGGCGGGGGCGGCGTGATGTCTGATATTTGATAGCGCGCCCTGTGTATCTCCTACAAGTGGAGCCTTAGTTCCTTGTGTGCGGGACTTTCCGACAGTGCCGGTAATCTTTTCATCGCGGAATGGAACAGCGCTGTTTCGGCCTTTATTACAGGATATCAGTTGACGGCGGCGTATCTGCCAACAACAAATAAGGAGAGCAAGTCCCCCAATTCCTTGAAATCGAGGTACACACTTGCATTTTCCGATTCCTCTGGAATGTGGATGTGATACAACTTTCCGAAAGATGGACTCCGGTCAGCAATTTGTACTCGATCCGCCCCTGAGCACATGTCTGGCTGATGATCGGATGGCATCTCATCGGATGTTGATTTCGATGGGATATTGATGCCATTAGCCGTCTTGTTTTTATTTGGATCAGATGATCATAATAGTTGTGGAAACAAAAAATCAGCCGACCTCGGCAGGCCACCTAGTCACAATAAGACCGGCTAGACTAGCCAGTAGCCGGTAACGGTATATGATCCATAACGACTGACTAACACATGCCTAAGCAGTAAGCATGAATATTGAATAGGCTTCTCAAGAAACAGTGGCGTTAATATGCCAGAAACAGTGGCGTTAATATGCCTGTTTAGTATATGAAAAACTACGCCCAAATACTAAGTAGTAATGTCAAATTGTATTTCTGTTTCATGTTTTAGCATCATTTGTAATATATCCCTACCAGCTTGCTGTTGCATCAGTCTATTGAATAGTTGGGAGATGAAAACCTATGTCATTATGCGCGTACCATAACAAATGACATTATTATATTGAGAAAGAGAAACAATATTGACTGGCAGCGTCTTGTAGCTTGTAGTGAACAGGTATATAATATTACATTTGTATTGCAATAATTCCACTCATTGCCAGCAAACCCTATCATCATTCGCGTCAAAGTAACTGCCCCAAAAATAGATACAGAATCAAAATATCCCTCGACGTTTCCCTCGTGCCTCGTCAAAACTCCCCACACACAACCTGTTGTCACGAGCACGTGCGGTCGGGGATGTCCTCCCACCGTACTCCGTTTCCCAGCGATAAGACCACCTCACGTGTGCGCCTCCCAGCCTGTCACGTGACAGGCGCGTCATCCGCCGTCCCATCTCCGCCTCACGCCCGCGCCCCGCGCCCCGCGCCGCGCCCCGCGCCCGCGCCGCGCGCACGAGACCGTTTGTTTTCGGCGCCGGTCGCCCTGTGTACCTTCTGCTCGGTGCCGCGATACGGATGGAGGCCAGGCGGTCGCCCAAGATAACCATCGTGTTCGACACGACACCGTATCATCGGGCACAGGATGAATATTATATTGGAGGTGTGGGCGGAATCCCGGTGGCTTCACGGGGCATGACGGGGCATGACCAGGCATGGCCCAGGAATGTCCATACAGGTGGCGTCGGCGTCCAGCGGCGAGTGCTCTGCATGCTTTAGCTTATCTAACGATGGCGGACACTGTTGTATGTGATGCTACCAGGTAATTACAGTAACCTGGTTACCATTCGTGTTTCTATAGTTACAAAACGATGAGTTCATGGTGGTTATTCTGTTTTCATAAGACACTGTCAAAAAGATGTGAGGCGAAAGCTTTTCTTTGGTTGTGGGTAATGTTAAGCAGACTGTGTCATCTGGAAAATGCCATCTCACCACGCATCTCCCATTCCTCGATTTGGTTTTGCAGTTGCATTTCAATAAAACAATTACGGTTGTGCGGCATGGTTCGGCAGCAACACTGCTGTTCTCATGCCATGCTCGAGCCTCGAAGGCGGACGGCTCAGACATGGGGCCAGTAACGCTGTCCGCTGACCATTACCGGTTTGATCAGGCGGTGTAACTCTCCTGTGGTTAGCAGGCGGTGTAACGACCTCTGTGCACATCGATCCGGGCCCACCTTGGTACTACACCTGTCCCGGCTATCTTATCTACCGGGCAGAGCCGGGCCTCGCCGGACCGGAGCGACGCCATGTCGGCAGGTCGGAACGAACACACCCTCTGTCGGGCCGGGCCGGAGCGGCGCCATGTTGGTAGGTCGGAACGAACACACCCTCTGTCTGGCCGGGCCGGATCGTAACGAACACACCCTCTGTCGGGCCGGGCCGGAGCGGCGCCATGTTGGTAGGTCGGAACGAACACACCCTCTGTCGGGCCGGGCCGGAGCGGCGCCATGTTGGTAGGTCGGAACGAACACACCCTCTGTCGGGCCGGGCCGGATCGTAACGAACACACCCTCTGTCGGGCCGGGCCGGAGCGGCGCCATGTTGGTAGGTCGGAACGAACACACCCTCTGTCGGGCCGGGCCGGAGCGGCGCCATGTCGGTAGGGCGGAACGAACATACCCTCTGATCGGCCGGACTGGAGCGGACCACGGAGCAGCCATCCCACAATCTCACAACACAGAGCTGCTCTGCTGACCAATCAGATCTGGGCAGGGAGACCAAGATTGGAAGAGACCATCCCAGACGCCCACACAAGTTACTAGTGGGCACACTGATGCAAGTGGTGGTCAGAACTGGGAGAGACCATCCCAGACGCTCACACAACTAGTGGGCACACTGATGCAAGTGGCGGTCAGAACAAGCCGAAATCTCTAGCTAGAAAACTACATGAGATACAAACACTGACAACCAAAGTGATAGGGATTTGGCCTTCAATGAAAAAATACACCAGGAGAACGTTCGCCTTTTCTAAAGCTATCGTTGTTGATACTTGAGATGTATTTTGAGCGATGTTATTAAACGCATAGCGTCGATTCGTAACGAAGGCAGCCAAGGTTGTATCACCCCGCCATGTTGGATTTCAGCGTGCTCTTGCAGCCTTGGGAAAAGATGACTCAGTATTGTGTTTGTCATCGTGCATTTATCGCATGACTAACGGTCATGCAGACCTTTGGTTGCGGTACCGGTCCTGCGGCTAGGTCGAATCTACCCTGCTTGCCTGTTAGAAATGGGATCTTCTACCATTAGCGACATCGTCATCATTTGTACAAAACGACTGCTTTGGGAAGTAAAAATAACCGTAGTTTTCAATGATTCTTGCACTGGCGCGAGAGGTTAGCATAGCAATCAGAGGGAGCACCCAAATCCCCCCCCCCCCCCAGCTCGACGAAGCGATGCACATTGCACATGCAGGACTTACGCGGGTGAGCAGTATCCGGGGAGACGGCTGACCAGGCGTCCTGGTGAGGGTTGACGTCCGGTGGCGGCTGGGAGGGACGGTACAGCGACCGGCTGGCAGAGCTGATGGCTGAGGACCCCAGGAGCAGACAGTTAGCCGATCGAAAGTCATCCAGTGTGCTGCTGCTGGTGAGGACAGTCAGAGAGACGTTGACGAACTTTACATACAGTGCTAGGCTAGCTGATTATCGTGTCACTGACAGTGTACCCACCTGGCTAGTGAATGTGACGACGACGACAATAGGAGGCTTGTGTAGTACATTCTATGATGGGATGAGGTTAAACTTCAAAATGGCCATTTAATGGCCATTAAAATGGTAATTTTAAGGCATTTATTTCCTCTCGATACGATACTTACGTGACTGGATGACGGACGTGGCATTTCGCAGTGCGGCGAAAGGCAGCAGCTTCGGCGTCTCCCCGGCTGTGGACGCCATCTCTAAGCTATCTGCCAAGACAGATCGGAATACACCCAGTCAAAATTTACATATCATATATCCAGATACACATCACATATGGAGTTGTAAATATATCCCGAGATATTAGTGTATGTTTATTGAAAGAGGCATATCAATGCAGGAAGAGCCGCGAAACTATAGGCGCAACTTGATAGCATGCGTTCTTGTTGAGGCATTTGATAGTGTGTTCTTTCTGACACCTCGGCCAAGCTACCACATATCACAAAGAAGATGCATCACTGATTGGAATGGGCGGGTTGTTGACCTTTGCATGTGTATTGGAGTTCAGCATACTGATCAGACCCACTTGCTCTCAGAAATAATACATGGCGAACGTGTTCAAGTTTCAGGCGAAACCCTCTGACAAGTTCATTCGGTATGAAACTGAAACGCAGAACCACGATATGCTTCCGGAAAAAGATAATCATTTTACTGAAGAGGTGTTACATAGGACGGAATGCAGTTTCAGTTTGTAATGTTCTCTTATTTCAGTGCATTTTTGGCAAAACCTGCGGCAAAAAAAAAACTATTTTCACTAACTTTCTAGCTTCCCGTTTATATGACCATGTTTTGCAACAATGCGCATGTTGTACCTCTTCTCCGCCGTCTATGTATCTACGCGGCTCAATTGTTGCTTCACTTTTTGCGATAAATATAACTTACATCAAAAGCAGTAAAAAAATGTTGCGCATTGCTTACCATCGCTACCAGCTCCTGACACTGCTCCTCACTTCTAACTCGATATATTTCCGTTCCGTTGTCAGTGGTCGACACCACACGACAGACAATACCGAGGCCTCTCCAATACCGAGGAACTCGACACCACACGGTACCGAGTTCCAGGTGTCAATGAGAAGCAGTGGCGTTGTCACGGTTTCAAAACATTAACGGACACCATGACATCGAACCTTTCGAGCGCGGGGGGGGGGGGGGGGGGGTAGGACGTGATCTTTGGGAAATAATGACCCTTTCCCACACAAATGGAGTTATTACTTGAAATCGACAGAAGAGACAAAAATATATTGTACCTAAATTCATCACATTTTGCATACAACTTTCCTACCGAAAGATATTTCAAGTTAATGTCGATAAGCGTTCCACACTTATAACGGTCGGTACCCAGCAAGTACTCGGTAACGAATTCAGTAAATTAGCCTCCCTACGCATTATTATTTATCATGAAGGTATGCAATATGTTTCCTGCACTCTATCTTTTGCGAATATGTGCCAAACTTTTATGAACAATCAACAAGCATTTGGGAAAAAGTACAATTAAATCGGAAGCTCATCGATGCACATCGACGGCGACCTATTTAGTGTCGGCGATTTGTTGAGAGGTAATTCATATTTAACGTTGAACAGATTGATACAAAAGCGCCAGATATTTCGCGTTTCTTTATTGGAGGGAAAACACCGATCATAAACTCCGAAAGAAGTATAGATACTTGCTTTTTAATTTGTCCAAACTTCCAACTTTAAATAAGGGAATAATTGTATTTCATTCCTAAATTTAGATCACATCATGTTTATACCATAACGGTAGCCTAAGAAATTGTTGCAAAAAAAAATAAAAAGTCCATTATTTTCCTTTAAAGGAAACCAGTCACTTTCATAATGGGATTTTTAGCGCTGAGATAGCAGTTTTGAAGGCCATGTCGATGCAACTCTCGCCCTGTTCCGAGGGATATGGGAGCCGGGACGAATTCTTCAGAGGCACACCGAGGGATTTGAACCCCGGTCCCCGGCACAGAAAGCAAATATCTTACCACTGTGCCAGATTGCTCCCCCGAAGCACACAATATCTTAACAGCATGTGTGCCATTTTCGAATTTTGCGCCACTTTCGCAATCTATACTGAAAATGCGTGTCTATGTTATCGAAATATATTGCTTTCGAAAAAAATGGGGGTATATCTAGATAATTTAGCCAAATATTTTTAGAGAGAAAAAAATGGCCGAAAAGCCATGGCCTCGCCTCTCGGCCCCGTGTTCCTACGCTTGTTAAATTTTCGCTCATATCAATATTGAGGTCACCAGAGGTCATCGAAGATCAAATTTTTCAAGTTTAGGACTTCGCTCCAGAAACATCCAAATATATCGGGAACTATGATAGCTTCGAACAAACGGAGAAACGCAATCGAAAGATCTTGAAAAAAAATTATCGCTTAGGTGTCTTCAAATTGTATATAGGGTCAATAGTTGAGGCTCCAGAGGTAACCAAAGGTCATGTTGGCATTTTCTTTCCAAAGTTGTTCGTGCATAACCTTTTACCTAATAAAGACAGGGGCAACAATTTTAACGCCATCCGCTTTGCCTCGTCAATACGATCCGAACTATACTTATGATGACCGGATCGGATAAAGTTCAAAATATGACCTAAAGTCAAGGTCATTTGGTGACCCAGGTTGGTCATGTTGCATATGGGGAGATGCATCTCGACGATATAAACACTGGTATCAGTGACACGTCTCTAGCTAGCACGTTTCTAGCTCTCGTATTTGTTGCTTGCATTTCCTAAAATTTCAGGAGGCACATCCAAGCGCCAGCATGGCGCGGGTTAGGCCTAATACACTGTGCTTGGATCCATGTAAAATAAAACGAGCGTGCATCAGCGTTGTCAGCGCCAGGAGGAAGCCAAATACAGTTCAGTAAATTACGGCCTGACCATTTATGTTACTGGGCTAGTGACTAACACGAGAGTATTTTGTTTGCTCCCTCGCGTATTTCGCAATATCTCGTAAAATACCGCCAATATCGTCCCCAAACTTGTCAGTACCCGCTTTCATATTAAGCACCGCTCACTAAACGGCTAAACGTTTTAGCAATGACAAGGGCAAAATGCCAATGCCTCTTGCCATTTTCGCACATACTCCTATTCCGAACTCCAGACGAAAAACGTTGACATTTCATTCCAACTGTCCATTTGTGCTTTCAAGTTGGGGAGGGGACAATAAGATGTTTTTTTTTTTGTTGAGCAATAAGTTCAATGAATAGAGGTAATTCGTCACGATTCGTCACAAATGGTCCATCTGAAGATAATGAGAATATAAACATTTCAGGTATCGATATCTCTAATTCTGCACCTTCAAATGGCTCCGCAAACTTGTACGGACAGTCCGTACACGTTTTTGGAGGTTCGCCAACTTGTACGGACACTGTCCGGACACTGTCCGTAGTGGTGGCGACGCCCATCCTGGGACGAAGGAGCCCTGACTGGGCAGTGTACGGACACTGTCCGTACTGTCCGTAGTGGTGGCGACGCCCATCCTGGGACGAAGGAGCCCTGACTGGGCAGTGTACGGACACTGTCCGTACTGTCCGTAATGGTGGTGACGCCCATCCTGGGACGAAGGAGCCCTGACTGGGCAGTGTACGGACACTGTCCGTACTGTCCGTAGCGGTGGCGACGCCCATCCTGGGACGAAGGAGCCCTGACTGGGCAGTGTACGGACACTGTCCGTACTGTCCGTAATGGTGGTGACGCCCATCCTGGGACGAAGGAGCCCTGACTGGGCAGTGTACGGACACTGTCCGTACTGTCCGTAGTGGTGGTGACGCCCATCCTGGGACGAAGGAGCCCTGACTGGGGCAGTGTACGGACACTGTCCGTACTGTCCGTAGTGGTGGTGACGCCCATCCTGGGACGAAGGAGCCCTGACTGGGCAGTGTACGGACACTGTCCGTACTGTCCGTAATGGTGGCGACGCCCATGATGAGAAGAGGTACTGCTTCGTTAAGGTCTGTCTGGATCAGACTGGTTATTGATTCACCTTTTTTGGAAGGATTCAATCACGATTCATTTTGGAATATGAATGATTCAGTCACCGTTTGATTCATGGATAACCATTTTGAGAAATGATTCTTTCCGATTCAAAGAATCAAATTTTTTTTGGATCAAATCACGTTTGACTCACCATTGAAATAGCATTACTCAGTCTTTTTTATTCAATCAGCCTTGTTTCTATGCGGGTTTTTATTCAATCATGATTCATTAATTAAAAAAAATCCGGTGGTGAATCGATTCTTCTTTGATTCAAGGGATTTTGATTGAACGATTCCAATCGATTAAATCAGAGTCGAATCAATAAATAACCAGTCTGGTCTGGATAGGTCAGCGAGCTGAGTATCATGACTAAAACTGTGGCAAGCAGGTTAACATGTGTCGCAGAAGTTCATGCAAATAACTTACGTTTTGAAGGAACCACTTAGCATTTCTCTAGTCCGCCTCAATGGCGCAGTAGGCATCGCGTGAGTCTCATAATCTCAAGGTCGTGAGTTCAATCCTCACTCGGGGCACGGTTTTGAGAAAACTGAAACCAGCTCTATCAGCCCGACCCTGCGGTTGCGAAACGTGCACGTATGCTTTTATTATATGCATTACGTAACCTTTATTGCAATCGAAATTGCATTTTAAGTATATTTTATTGATACTGTTATATATAATGGAAAGCGGATAGTTAATTGACTTTGGCATGCATTCCAGTCCATTATCGAATAGGTAGGCACTATACACAGTACATACTACACAATTCACATCCAGTACACAGAGCGGGCAGGTGGACTGAAGACTGCAAGATGGCCAGTTTCTGGTAATAAAATGATATACTGCGCCGCACAGCACAAATGAATGCGGACAGTCTACCTGCTTTCCATGAACAACGAAATATTTGGAGACTGCATCGTGATGTTAAACACATGTTAATACATGATTTCCGGTGCGCTACTGGGAATTTATCCGTCAGCTAATTTTGATGACCCTGTGCGATAAGGCCGCGAGCGTGCAATAATGTTTCATTACTAATTAGCAATAAGCAATAATTTTTAATTATTGCACGCGTGCAGTTATTTGTGTTCGCGATACATTAATCCAGTTACCCAAGTATGGACACAGTTACCGTGCTCAGTCATTAATATTTGTTTCCGTGCATTGGCCATTTCGAAATTTGAGAACTGAGCAATTGAGCAGCGGCTTTAAACTTTGAACAACCATGGACATTAGTGAAGAAGAACCGTTGTCCCAAATTCACAGATGAACAAAGACGATTTAGATGATATGGAGATAATGTGGACTCGCAGTCTGTCTCGCAGCACGCCGGACGAACAGTGCGATACTCCATGTTTTTGTTGTGTGAATTGCGTTATGTGAAGTTATCTTGCCTATTGGATGTTTCCTTTGTTTTGGCTTTGCCCGCATTGCATATACTTCGATGATGTCTTGGCGTTCCACACCTACACGGATACAGCTATTGCATACCTATTTGGAGTTCTATTTTATCTGAGCGCGTGCATTAATTTTATTTGCAATGCCTAAAAATAAGCCATGCCCCTTTGTATTTTCTGTCCCCAAATTAAAACCCTTTAACCCTCGCCCTACGGGGGGGCCTGACAGCCCCCCCCCCTGAGGTTTTTCTTGAATAACTTTTTACACATGCGGCGCATCTCGCTGCAATTTTCGATAGCTGAGTTTACAACAATTATACGTATGCTGTAAACATTTAATGAAAATTAGTTAAGTAGTTTGGGAGATAATCATGTTTTGATGACGTCATGTTGGTGGAAAAATGATAAATATTTGACAAATGGTAGAAAACAGAGTTTTAAAGCAAATTGCAAACGCAATTCACCAAAAAAAAAAAAAAATAGCATTCTCTTTAAAATGTAAATCTGGGATTTTCTCAATTTTGGGGTTTTGACCCCTAAAATAAAAAAATAAAACTGATTAAAAAAAACACAAAATCAAAACTTTCAAAGATGTTAGAAAAACCGGAATATATGTGAGAGAACTGAGTATGGAAAAAACTCATACCAAATTTAAAAGCAATATCTTCATTTGTGACTGAGTGATGGCTCCCTAAGTGTAAGAAACTGATGACGTCATTTTTCAAATAACTTTTTTTGACTTTTTTTTGACAAGATACGAACAAATAATTACCCTTTCTGTATTTATGAGCCAAGACTGGTCTAGGAACATGCCTTTTTATTTACATTTATCAATTTCTAATTTTGAGGCTTTCTGAAGAGCAAAATCGCTGTTCTGGACGTGGTCATTCACTTGACCTGGAAGGTCACCCATTGACCTGAAACCTAAAAATCGCATACTGTTAGATCCCTCTCATGACAGGCAACATGCTGGTTCTTACTGCATTGCTCTAAGTTGCTTGGTGTGGAAGTTAATAGGGGGCCTGTCAGCCCCCCCCCCCCGTAGGGCGAAGGTGAAAAAAGCTCCCGTAGGGCGAGGGTTAACCCTCGCCCGTGCAGCGTCCGATCAGTGCGTGACCGTGCAGGGGGGGGGACAATTCCCCCTAGGGTTTCGTCCCTAATTGAGCTGGAGCTTCGATTACAAAACAAGCGTGTTGCTTGTCACGAGAGACGCCATTGCCACCCGATTGTAAGGTCCTAGGTCATTAGGTGACCTCGGAAGTCATATCAATGACCCAAAAGTCAACCAAATGGTAAATGCGAATAAATTGAATTTAATCGAGCTAGAATCGCGAATGAGCATATAAGTATGCTAAAGGGGCGCCAAATTTGAAATCAGCGTCACAAAATGTCCTAGAAACTACCAGAAGCCAAAAAAGTAATATGAGGTCATCAGAGGTCAATGACCTCAGTTGACCTCTGAAAAGGTCAATTGAAGTCACAATCTCAATGGAAACCACAACTGTTACCTGGAAACACCTGTGTATATGCTCCTGAACAACAAACACTATGAAACTGCACAAGTTACAAGGATCAATACTACGGGACGCCAGTTACGCCTGACATGACCTTGAAGAACAGGTCAAAGGTCACGGTATATGTGACCTAAAACTTCTATTTTTTTTCAGAATATGTGTCAAATTGTTCACACGTAGGTTACGGAAAGTTGCATCGCAATCGGTTAATATTTACGCGAGTTATTCCAGAAAAACCGAGGGGGTGGCATCCACCTCCCCCCAGCACTGGCAAGGGTTAACAGCGATGGGAATTATACGAGAACTTAGTATTTCCAGTAATGCACCGGGAATCATGGTCTCAACAAACGTAACGCATAGCTTTGGGTGTAGTAATGAGTTTAGCACACTCGTGGATGATTGTAGCACTCGTGAGTTACTCGTGCTATAATGCACACACTCATGCTATAATCATCCACATCGTGCACTAAGCCCATTATTGCACCCACAACTATGCGTTAAGTATAGTAAACAAGTAGTAAACTGGGTCGCGAAAATTCCACGTGATAGACAAGACAAAAAATATTACAGAGCAGACATTAACAGAAAACTCAATTACCATGCAACTGAGAGATCGTTTCCTATTCAGCACGTGTTACACAGATTTTACCGATAAATGCATGTGCTTATGGATCGTAATGCTGAAGCCAATGGGGAAAAACACCGGAAGTGATAATGGACTCTACAGGATCCAATAACACTTTTGTTATTGGATCATACCATATTTGGTATGAATGATTGGATTACTGGATCGGGCGAACAGTTGCATGATAAAATATTTAATGAACTCGCGCCTGAAAGATTTATCCTTGAACTCGCCTTCGGCTCGTCCAATAACAAATCTTTTTCAGGCGCTCGTCCATTACAGTATAGTTGTTGATACACAAGCAAAAGTAACGCCCTGCTGGATAGCTCGACTAGAAAACTATTTCTTTCTGCCACGTCTTAGTGTACTGGCTTCCCGTTCATTGGACCATCTGCTTTGCATCAATGCACTTAAATGCTTTTTTTCTTGCGGTCTATGTTTCCACGAGGTTCATTGTTCGTTTTGTGTTCTCATGCGATGAATGCAAGTTTCATCAAATGCAGCTAAAACAATTCGCGCATCATCAGCTTTCGTTGTCAATTCCTTGCCCTTGTCATCATTGTTTGACTCGAACATTGTTTGTTGTCAGTGATCGACATCGCACAACTCACAGAAGGTACCAATTTTTGGGTTGCGATGGAAAGAGGTGGGCATCCTTTCGTTAAAGGGAATGTTTCACCTTTGTATTGGTTTTGAACTGAGATAGCCATTATCTTTGGCCGTTATTGAAATGTCTAAATTATTAAGGTCATTTTCCCCCAAACTTATCCGTTTTTAAGCAATTGAATTTCGAATTTGCAAAATGGGGTCGGCGGCTTAGTGCCGCCGCTGATTGGCTGACAGCGACTTCAAGATTGTTGGTCCTGGAAGTCAGACGACCTGTATTTCTCGAACCTTGGCGAGTACGATGTAAACAACGGCCAACGCGATAGTTTGCGGTCCAATTTGAAGTTTTTCACGTTGTTTGAAGTCTCAGTTGTGGATTGATTGTTTTTTAAATACATATTGAGATATCACAAGGTCTCGCACTCGTCATTGTGTTCTGTGCGGGAGAAGACCCAGTTCCACAATGTTTGTATTTAAGTCGCCAGAATTGTCTGGAAACGATTGTGCCATATGTTTGACAGCTAAATGTTTTCTCTATAGCTCTCTATAGCTCAATAATGACGTCATCATCCCAAATAAAATACAAACTTAATTTGTATAAAGTTAAGTGACTTTTCGAGAGAAAAAATATCACTATCGTTTTCAGCAGCACTTTCTTCCTATTTTCGACTACAACTAGCGTGTATTTGACAACTTTCAGAAAGGTGAAACATTCCCATTAAATGGACATTCCCACCTTTCTGAAAAAGTCAAATATACGCCGGTTGTAGTGACAAATATGAAGTAAATGCTGCTTAAAACGATTATGAAATGTTTTGATCGAAAACGTCACTAACTTCATACAATTTTTTTTTTTTAAGTTGGGGTGATAACGTCATTATTGAGCAATAGAGAAAACCTTTAAGCTGCCAAATGATATGGCACAATGTTTTCAGACACTTCTTGCGACTTGAATACAAACAAGTATTTGCTCTTATCACGGGTTTCGAAAAGAAGCGAAAAGAAGCGGGGACTGCTTGTCAAAACTAAAGCTATGATAAGCAAGTTAACATCATGGGGGTTGCACAATGCACAAGTCTATGCAAATAACTTTCGAGTTTGAAAGAAGCGCTTAGGCCGCGTTCTCTGCACACTTTTCCCCGGGAATCCGCGGATTCCCCAGAAATGTGCGTTTACTACCTTCCACGACTCGGAATCCAGGGTTAGGTTCGCTGGAATCCCAGTGAGTTTCGGAAATTCATGCTGAATCTCGGGAATTCCGTGCGGAAAAGAGGACACCGGAAAACCGTCCCCGGCAACGCTGGACGTATTTCCGTTAGACACTCGTTAATGGCGCGCTTTGTACAAAAACGGCGCGAAAAGCGGGACGTGCACTACGAACACTCGCGTGGCATTCTCGCGTTACCGACGGCGGATGTTGCGCGTGACGACTTGACAAACTAATGACTCAAGACTAAGACACAAGACAATTAGCGCTTTAGTCCCAAGAGGATATGGTGCTTGGCCCACAACAATAACTGCACTAGGAACGTGACAGTTGATTTTCGCGGGAATTTCCGGGATTCCTCGGTGGGGAATCCAGAAACAAAACACGTCCTAAACTACGCCCATGCACGCGTTGATGGCGCAGTAGGCAGCGCGTCTCATAATCTCAAGGTCGTGAGTTCGATCCTCACTCGGGGCAAGATTTTAAGAAGACTGAAACCAGAGCTGGTCGTTCCTCAGATCCCAGCCCTGCGATACGTGACCAATCGCTTGTGTGTTATTGTGTTGTAGTTGTACTGCGTTTGTAATTGCATTGCAAGTGCAATTTATTGACACTGCTACACATAATGGAAAGTAGACTCATAATTGACTCTGGTACCGCACTCCAGTTCATAATCGAATAGGCCGCATATTCACTGCCTATAATGTGCGGTTGCGCTGGGGACTGCAACTTGGTGCTAGTTTCTCGTAATAAATGGATATACTGTGCCGGAGAGCGCAAATTAATGCGGCACAGTCAGTGGCGGATCCAGGGGGGGGGGGGGGGGGGTACGGGGGTGCGGCACAGTCTACCTGTTTCCAGGAACAACAATGAAAAGGCAACAAATCTGGAAACTGTATCATGATGATAGACGATTCAAACAAGTGTTACCTAGTTTCCGCCACACGTCTCAATATATTGCGGGACAACCAACAATGCTTTCTAAGGGGCGGTACACAGTATCCAACAGAGGCTTGTAAACGCTTTTAACACAGGCTCTATATTCTCCACCAGGACCGTGGCAGCCAGACTTTGCGTCAGCCAGTCTGGCCAGTCAGCCAGACGGGCTACGTCGTGTGCATGACCAGGCACGTAGCCAGGATTTCGTCCAGGGGGGGGGGGGGCGGCGCCTCGAAAGGGCCCCTTCCCAAGCGTTGAAAGGGACAAACAAAACGGATGAAAAGGCACGTTACAAGGATGGAAAATGCAGTATGACAGGTATGGCATGGGCCATACCGACTTTTAGGAGCTGGAGTTAGCAAACTGCCATATCAACTTTGGAACCAGCGACACCAATTTAGAATCAGCTATACCAACTTGGAATATTTTTAAGCTCAAGACCTGGCGCGAAAATTTTTAGTCTTATGCCCTGGATATGCTTTCTCATCAATGCGTCGCATTGCGTATGGTGCGGACCTCTAAAAATGACATTGTGCGTTAACAAATGTGGTAAACAAATGCTAAAGTGAACTATTTTGCCCAACTATATAGGAAAGCATAACACAAATGCGCCGAGAAACGGGCCGATTTTTTAACCCGCATATAATTGAATTTGTAGTTAAATTGTGCCGCAGAGCGGCACGAAAATTTTGAGTTGTATTGCCTGAACAATTGCATTTTTACTGTTGATAGGCCCAGGGTCCCTTCAAATCGTCTAGGGGCCCCTCCGACCTATTCAACGCCCTTCCGACCTATTCATGGACTCATCTGGGATGCGCGAAAAGACATGATGTGGAGTGGGTGATAAATAAAAAGAGGGCTTACTCTACAAGAAAAATTAAAATCGGAGCTTTCGGGTATATTGTAAGACCCTGACGAAGGATGTTACAATATACCCGAAAGCTCCGCTTTCAATATTTTTCTTGTGGAGTAAGTCCTCTTTGTATTTAATCTTCATCTGGGATCTCTACGTGCTTTTGGCCCTTCCAGTCTGATCAGGGACTCCCCTGACCTTCCAAGAAGCCCCTCTTGTGTGCCAAGGGGCCCATTCGGCCTGTTCAGAGGTCCTTCCGACCTGGCCAGGGACTGAACTGGCTACTTTGTCACCCTGCCGACATGTGCAAGGGCCATTCCGACCGGCCCAGAGACCCTTCGGTCTAGCCAGGGGCCCTCTGACTTGCCCAAGAGCCCCTCCGATCTACCCAGCGACTCTTCTGGTCGGACTGCGCTGGCTGCTTTGTCGCCCTGCCGACATGCTCAAGAGGCCCTCCGACCTGCCCTTGGGCCCCTCCGTGCTGACTAGGGGCCCATTCGGCATGTTTAGGGGCCCTTCTGACCCACCTAGGGGCCCTTTCGGTCTGGTCAGGGGCACCTCTGACCTGCACAGGGGCCCTTTTAACTTCCCAGGGACAATCTGGTCTGCCCAGGAGCCCTCCAACCTGCTCAGGGACCCTTTCGACCTGGCAAGGGACTGCGTTGGCCGCTTTGTCGCCCTGCTGACATGCTCTGGGGCCTCTCGACCTGCCCAGGGGGCCCTCTGTGCTGGCTAGGGGCCCATTCTACGTGTTCAGGGGGCCCTCTGACCCACTCAGGGCCAGGGGCACCCTGACATGCACAGGGCTCTTTTGAACGTCCAAGGGGCCCTCTTGTCTTTCCGAAAGGGCCTTGGTGGCCCTAAAAGGCCTTTGAAGTCCTCTAAACTCTGTAAAGACCACGCTTTGCGTGGTAGAGCCATGATACCGCGTTTCGCGCGGTCTCATCGGCCATTTTCGGCGCGCTGCGCGTGCCGAAAAAGGCTCTCCTGGCCTCCGGGGGGGGGGGGGGGGGCGGACCCCCCCCCCCCCCCCCCTGGCTACGTGCCTGTGCATGACTGTGAACAGTTATACATTACGGACACAAATATGTGGTGTGTACTTATGCGGTGCTAGGCTTTGTTCAACCCAGGTTATGCTCTATTTTGGTTTTGTTTTGTTATGATGAGGTCGCTTCGCCCCGCCCAGGCCATTGCGTAGCCATGGTGCGAAAGAGAAGGGATCAAATGGGATCAAATGGAATGCGGGCCGGGCGACCGTCCACGGACTCCTCTCGTGGACTCCCAGATAACTTTTATCGTATACCCACCATGCGCTTCAATCTCAACTTTCTAACTCACAGAATCTGCAACTGAGAGTTTACCTAATGCAACAGAGTAAACAACCACGACTAGGAGTGAGACGTGGCCCAGACATAGATGACCTGACCTGAAAGAATGGAACAAAATGTTGATGATTAAAAACTGTTGGTGATGACCTGCAAAAATTGTAAGATGACATCGCTGGCCCAATTTTCGGTAGCTTGCCGCCGTTCAATCATCTTTCTATCACATCAAACGGAACCACAAACGTCCTTGATTTCGATTTCGCAGCGCCGACTCGGCCACAAGACATCCGCCCCTATCCAGCTTCGTCCGCTGGCCAACAGATGGCTCTGTTGCTGCGGCGGCGACGGGCGTGGGCGAGGCACGAGCCAGGCCGGAGGGCATGGCTGCCACCCGGCGCTCGGCGGGAGCCCGTCCACGGCTGGTGGCAGGGACGCGGTCTCTGAGGCAGCTCCGCACGGATGTCGGGCCGGACCCGGACCCAGAGACCGGACTCAGAGACCGGACCCAGAGACCGGATCCAGAGACCGGACCCAGAGACCGGACCCGGAGACCGGACCCAGAGACCGGACCCGGAGACCGGACCCAGAGACCGGACCCAGAGACCGGACCCGGAGACCGGACCCGGAGACCGGACCCAGAGACCGGACCCAGAGACCGGACCCAGAGACCGGACACAGAGACCGGACCCGGAGACCGGACCCGGAGACCGGACCCGGAGACCGGACCCGGAGACCGGACCCGGAGACCGGACCCGGAGACCGGACCCGGAGACCGGACCCGGAGACCGGACCCAGAGACCGGACCCGGAGACCGGACCCGGAGACCGGACCCGGAGACCGGACCCAGAGACCGGACCCAGAGACCGGACCCAGAGACCGGACCCAGAGACCGGACCCGGAGACCGGACCCAGAGACCGGACCCAGAGACCGGACCCGAGACCGGACCCGGAGACCGGACCCGGAGACCGGACCCGGAGACCGGACCCGAGACCGGACCCGAGACCGGACCCGGAGACCGGACCCAGGCCTGACTCCGCGGGACCTGACCCGGAGCCAGAGCCGGACTTTAGGACCGGAAGCGACTTCCCGTGGTCGGCGGCAGAGCGGAGGCTGACTGCCGATCAGCTGCCGGACGCAGGAGGCCAGAGGAGGCCAGAGGAGGCCAGTCGGAGCGAGAATTCGCCCGCCGCCGGAATGTGAAGTGCAAATAGTTAAACAGTGATCAGAGCACAGATGATTTGAGGGATGGAGTCTTCCAGCAAAGCCGCGGAAAGAGCTGAGCAGCCTCCGAACCCGAATAACGACGTTGAGTGAACAAACCTAGCGTTCTGCACTCACATTTCAAAGAAAGAGGATTGCATTATATGTCGTATTATGAGTGACGAGGATGCCCGATTCGATCAGAAAGAATGATAGAAGCTTTAACTGTCATTGTCGAATTCCAATACAATCCACAAATGTTTGTTTTCTTCATAAATTTGAAATAAATCCTGCGCAGGTAGTTGCTGGAGCCTTTGCACCATAGCGTTAGCACAGGCATACACTACAGCCTATGCAGTACATGCACACCACTGTAGCTGTCCCAAACAAGTCCACTAGCAGTGAGCTTTCCTTAGCCGACCCGCGCGGCTCCGTGCACCCCAGTCGGCCGGCTCGTGGTCTGGTCCGGTGACCCCGGCTCGTGGTCTGGTCCGGTGACCCGCCCCAGCCGACCGGCTCGTGGTCTGGTCCGGTGACCCCGGCTCGTGGTCTGGTCTGGTGACCCGCCCCAGCCGGCCGGCTCGTGGTCTGGTCCGGTGACCCCCCACGGCTCCGTGCGCCCCAGCCGGCCGGCTCGTGGTCTGGTCCGGTGACCCCCCACGGCTCCGTGCGCCCCAGCCGGCCGGCTCGTGGTCTGGTCCGGTGACCCCCCACGGCTCCGTGCGCCCCAGCCGGCCGGCTCGTGGTCTGGTCCGGTGACCCCCCACGGCTCCGTGCGTCCCAGCCGGCCGGCTCGTGGTCTAGTCCGGTGACCCCCACGGCTCCGTGCGCCCCAGCCGGCCGGCTCGTGGTCTGGTCCGGTGACCCCAGCTCGTGGTCTGGTCCGGTGACCCCCGCAGCTTCGTGTGCCCCAGCCGGCCGGCTCGTGGTCTGGTCCGGTGACCCCCGCGGCTCCGTGCGCCCCAGCCGGCCGGCTCGTGGTCTGGTCCGGTGACCCCGGCTTGTGGTCTGGTCCGCTGACCCCGGCTCGTGGTCTGGTCCGGTGACCCCGGCTCGTGGTCTGGTCCGGTGACCCCGCGCCACTTCCGCTCTCCAGCGCAGCCGAGCTCCGGCCTAAAAACCCTGAGCAAACGGCGGAGAGGCGCGCAGCCGGCGCGTGCTGTTAACATCCGCCGGCCGGCAACACCAGACCAAGCGCCCCGCCGCCGCCGCTTCCACCGCCTCCACCACGCCGCGCCGCTGCCGGGCTCCACCGCCGCCGCCTCCGTTACCGCAGCCGGGAAGCCGGCGAGCTACAGGTCGCCTGACTCCGTGCACCAGGGTGCCGGGCTGCGGTGCCCGCGAAGCAAGGCGTGCGCACGCGTCACACGCGCGTGCCGGAAGTGTCCGCCGGCGTACCGCACGGCGCCAGCCGTCACCTCGCCGCTCCGGAACCTGGTCGGGCGGCACTTCCGGCCGGCGGCGGCGGCGGCGGTACCCATGTTTGCCGAGTGACGTCGGTCGACGCATGGCCAGCCGCGCGAACAGGCTCAAACAACGGGCTGAGAGTGGGTTGCGGAAGGAACCGGTGTCGGCGTGACGACTGGCTGGTAACGAAGGTAGGCTGCCCGCCAGGCTACAACCAGAGAGAACTAACTTCAAGGCAACGCAGGCAAAAGTGAAGACCAGATGCCAGACATCAACGAAAACAAGGCTGTTTAATATCGCTCTGTGAAGACGATATGATCATAACGATGAAATCATTATTCCCGCTGTTCTTTTCATCCCGAAGTATTCTTCATGGCTGAATTGAATACGTACAATATTGCAGAAACAGATTCTCCTTTTCATTCCTTTGGGCCAGTAATGCAAAGTCTAGTCAAATTTGGTGAAGTCATCATCACAAGATCAGGAGAAGAGGCTCACCCCGTGCTTCGAATGTAAAATAGTCCAACTCACCAGATTACAAACACACTAGCCCAATAACAAAACCTAAACCCTCTACCACCGTGAAAAAAATCAGCAAAATAAATATAAATTGCAACTCACAAGGCCCCTTCCTTCCCCGCCATCAGTTCCTGGCGCCATATCTGCAGACGATCACCTCAGCATTGACATTCGAAAGATAACTACTATCGTTTTGTGACGCAATCGGCCCACTCCCCCCCCCCCCGCCCCCCGTGACGCTGCGTGGCGCGGCTGTGACGAGGAATGACGCACAGCCAGTCAACATTACACAGCGCGCAGCGAGTGAGGCGCCAGGCGCCAGCTTTGTCGAGTCAAACGTGGACGGACGGTGCCTCCCCGAGTGTTCGTCATGTGCAATCAGCAAACGGGTCACATACTGTGGTGACAAACGGCACCTCAGTTCGCCTATTTAGGGAACTTTTGACGTCATAGAAGTTTGCAACGAGTAAGGCCGGATTTTGCGAGATACAGGGCAACTGAAGAAGACTGAACTTCGCGAGACGCAAAGTGTCGGAAAAATGTAATTCCTGTGTATAATGAAAGACATCTCGATCACACACACACACACACATTAGTTGACGCACATTTGCCTTGTGTATTGTATTGCCATCAGCGTCAGCAAGCGTTGGCAATAAATCCGACATTGGAAAAGTGCGCACTGCGACGCCATTGGGACATGAGCCATTGGGATGTCAATCGTTGAAGCCAGGCACATGCAAGCCAGGTACAGAGGCACAATGACAGTGCACATGCACCGCATAGTACAAGCTGAGTATAGGTGTAAAATTTGTCATTATTAAGCGAGGCATGGGTCCGGCATCAGTATCGGAGGAGATTGTCAGCCATTTCAGACTCGTTGCCGGGAAACGCGAGACTGAATCTATCCTCAGAGCCGGCTCCGTTGCTTTGTGTTCGAAACTCTGATATCAACAGGGGCTCTGCCATGCCTATGAAATGGGGGGGGGGGGGGGGCGGGATCGAGGGAAGCCGAGTGGTCGCCGTCAGCGAAAAGTTGTTGACCGGAGGGGGGGGGGGCGTTGGAGCATTAGCGAAAAGTTGTTGACAAAAAAGTTGAAAAGTTGATTTGTTAAATGTTGAATGGTGACAATAACTTAGATCGTGCGATGAACACTCTTTTAACTTTACAGCCTTAGATCTGTTTTCCGACTCTAGGAGGAAAATCTTCAGCCCATTTTATGCTGTTGATGGTGAGCAGGCACGTAGGCAAGGAGAGGGCGGCGGGGGCGGCCGCCCCCCCCCCCCTGGAGGCCAGGGGGCCCTTTTTGGCGCGCGAGGGCCCTTTCGGCGCGCGCAGCGCGCCGAAAAGAGCCGACGAGACCGCGCGAAGCGCGGTATCATAGGCTCTTTACTACACGAAGCGTGGTCTTTAGAGAGTTTAGAGGACTTCAGAGGCTCTTTAGGGCCACCAGGGCCCTCTCTGAAAGACCAGAGGGCCCCTTGGACGTTTAGCCCTGTGCATGTCAGAGGGGCCCCTGGCCAGACCGAAAGGGCCCCTGAGCGGGTCAGAGGGCCCCCTGAGCACGTCGAATGGGCCCCCTGAACACGTCGAATGGGCCCCTAGTCAGCACAGAGGGGCCCCTGGGCAGGTTGAGAGGCCCCTGAGCATGTCGACAGGGTGACGAAGCGGCCAGCGCAGTCGTTTGCCAAGTCATACCGGCCCCTGAGCAGGTTGGAGGGCCCCTGGACAGACCAGAGGGCCCCTGGGCAGGTCAGAGGGGCCCTGACCAGACCGAAAGGGCCCCTGGGTGGGTCAGAAGGGCCCCTGAACATGCCGAATGAGCCCTTAGCCAGCACGGAGGGGCCCCAGGGCAGGTCGGAGGGCCCTCGGAGCATGTCGCAAGGCGACAAAGCAGCCAGCGCAGTCCCTTGCTAGGTCGGAAGGGCCCCTTAGAAGGTTAAAGGGCCCCTGGAGAGACCAGAGGGCCCCTGTAAAGTTAAAAGGGCCCCTGCGCAGATCGGAGGGCCCCTGACCAGACCGAAAGGACCCCTGAGCGGGTAAGAAGGGCCCCTGAACATGCCGAAGTGGCCCCTGGCCAGCACAGAGGGGCTCCAGGGCAGGTCGGAGGGCCCCTTGAGCATGTCGGCAGGGCGACAAAGCAGCCAGCGCAGGCCGACCAGAAGAGTCGCTGGGCCGATCGGAGGGGCTCCTGGGTAAGTCAGAGGGACCCCTGGCTAGACCGAAAGGGTCCCTGAGCCGGCCGGAAGGCCCCTTGAACATACCGGATGAGTTCCTAGCCACACTGGAGGGGCCCCTGGGCAATTCGGAGGGGCCCCTGAGCAGGGGCAGCGGATTGCGGTTGCAGGGTTCCCAAAATTCCCCCCAGTCGAAAATCCTGGGGGGTAAAGGGTAGTTTCCCCCCAGATTTTAGCCTGCTCAATCTGGGGGTAACATGACCCTTCCCCTCCCCAGGATTTTCATTTGAGGGGGGGGGGATTTGGGTACCCTGCGCCCCACAATCCGCCGCCCCTGCCCCTGAGCATGTCGGCAGGGCGACAAAGCAGCTATTGCAGTCCCTGGCCAGGTCGGAAGGACCTCTGAACAGGCCGAATGGGCCCCTTGACACACAAGATGAGCTTCTTGGAAGGTCAGAGGAGTTTCTGGTGAGACCGGAAGGGTCAAAGCACTTAGAGATCCCAGCTGAAGATTAAATACAAAGAGGACTTACTCCACAATAAAAATATTAAAAGCAGAGCTTTCGGGTATATTGTAACACCCTTCGTCAGGGTGCTACAATATACCCGAAAGATCCGATTTTATTTTTTCATGTAGAGTAAGCCCTCTTTGTATTATATATATCACCCACTCCACATCATGTCTTTTCGCTTCGCGGATCCCAGATGAGTCCCTGAACAGGTCGGAAGGGCGCAGAAAAGGTCAGAGGGGCCCCTAGACGATCTGAAGGGACCTTGGGCCTTTCAACAGTAAGAATACAGTTGTACAGGGAATACAATTCAAAATTTTCGCGCCGCTCCGCGGCGCAATTTAACTACAAATTCAATTATATGGGGGTTAGGAAAAAAATCGGTCAGTTTCTCGGCGCATTTATGTGTTATGTTGCTACTTTCCTATATTATTGTGCAAAATAGTTCACTTTAGCACTTTTTTCCCGCACTTTTAAACGCACAATATAGCAATTTTAAAGGTCCGCACCATACGAAATGCGACGCATTGATGTAAAAGCAACACAGGGCATAATACTCAAAATTTTCGCGCCGCTAACTCCAGCTCCTAAACGTTGGTATGGCCCATGCCATACCTGCCATACTGCATTTTTCAGCCTTGTAACGTGCCTTTTCATGCGTTTTTTTTTTGGGGGGGGGGGGCCTTTCAACGCTTGGGAAGGAGCCCTTTCAACGCTCGGGAAGGGGCCCTTTCGAGGCGCCGCCCCCCCCCCCCCTGGACGAAATCCTGGCTACGTGCCTGATGGCGAGCAACTCTAATTTGTAGTGGGTTGATTTGTCCCATTGTTGTCAGGCATAGCCTCTTCCCCTCGTGTGAATGTGACGTGTGAATGAGCACCACCGTCATTGGGAGCCGTGTCCTGTTTGTGGTTTAAATGAATAAACGAAATATACGAAATAAGTGAATAAACTAGATCGCTTCTACGAAATACCAAGTGTATGGGCGACTAAAGTGAAGAGCAATAATTGTCGTACACTTAAAATAGAGGGATGATATGATATCTAATCTCAAGTAGACCACTGTCAGCAAATAATGAAGTGATGTCAACATTTTTGCATTGTTATTTTCAAAGCTACCAACCAACTGCATGTATGTAATGAGGGACGTCGAAAAAATAGATTGTTTCTACGAAATACCAAGGGCGTGGGCGACCAAAGTGAAGAGTAATTTTAAAACACTTTTTATTAATTGAAAATAATGATGTTTGAGCTAAAACAAATTCATAGTAACGTTAGACAAGGCACATTTCAGAGTTATTGAGCAATTATATTTAACGTATGTTTTTAAGCCTTTCTGATTAGGCATTAGAATGTTAAATTATAGACTTGTCGGCTACTAATCAGGTTTTTATTAATATTCGAATTTTCAATCTTCACATAAAGATTGGATGGAAGGAGATAAATCCTTCCAACAGATATTCGAAAACACGTCAACATTCGGTCAATGACAGACACACTACTAAAAAGTGCAATCGCACATCTCATAGGCACATGTCCCATAGACTACTAAAAGCCGTGCCCTCCATGCGGTTGATTGCTTAGTCTTTTTCTATGTAGATGTGCATCGCCTCCTTCGTAAGACGTTTTGTGAGATGCTCTTCGTTTGACATCACCTTCGCTTCGTACCATAGCGGAGCATGCTCCCCTTGTTCGTAGAGATGACCAACGAAAGCGCTCACCGCGTGATTTATATTTCGTGTGTCTCTTTGATGTTCTTTGATTCGTACGTTCAGTTTTCTTCCTGTTCGCCCGATATACTTCTTCCCACATCGGCATGGTATTTCGTACACGCGTGGCGTTGTCTCTGGTGCCTGTTTGTCCTTGACCTTGGTAAGCTGGTCTCTTAGACTTTGACCTCTTGATGATAGGGCACATTCTATTCAATTATTTTCGAGTAGGCGACTAAGATTATGCGTGAGACCTTCGACGTATGGAGGAACAGTGACGGGTTTCTTTGCGTCTGGCTTCTGGGAGCTACTCGTGGTTTCGTGGTTCTGTGGTTTCGTAGTTTCGTAGTTTCGTGGTTCGTGGCAAACAGGAAGAAAACTGAACTTACAAATCAAAGAACATCAAAGAGACGTACGAAATATAAATCATGCGGGGAGCGCCTTCGTTGATCATCTCTACGAACAAGGGGAGCATGCTCCGCTATGGGACGAAGCGAATGTGATGTCAAACGAAGAGCATCTCACAAAACGTCTTACGAAGAAGGCGATTATTTTCGTAATGTGTCTGTCATTGACCGAATGTTGACGTGTGTTTTCGAATATCTGTTGGAAGGGTTTATCTCCATGACTATAACGGGAGACTTTCTCCCACTTCGCACGTTTCTGTGTTATAAAAAATCGAGAGCCCTTAATCCTTTGAATATTGCGTTCTTATCAGCTACATTGTTGCTAAACTTTCTTGATAACGACCGCAATGTGAAGGTCGAAAATTCGAATATTAATAAAAACCTGATTATACCTCGTTCCACTCCAAGTTTGCGGCCGAAGCGCTTTAATAATAACAGCTCGCGAAAAAATATCACGAAGAATTTTAGGTTCAATTGCAAATGCAATTGCAATGCAAATTGCTGAAATCGCTTCTGCCGCAGACTTGGAGAAGAACGAGGTATTGTAGCTGATAAGTCTATAATTTAACAATTATATTGAAATATAAATCAATGACGAACAGGAAAAGCATTTAAGTACCCAAAAAATTGCCAAGTAGGTACTTATAATGTCATGACTGGGTATCGTTTCTAATATCTTGAACGAGATTTCACGACAGCGAACACATTGCCCATTTCATAATTTAATGCCTCTTGGATTCGGGCCTGTAAAGTTTGGTGTTGCGACTAAAGATATTTAATTTAAAGACAATTAATTCAAATGCGCATAATTTGTCAATGCAATATTTCCTTATCGAAAATGTAATTAAAGCAAGGTGGTTCAGCCTTATCAGATCAAACCAACGCTAGAAGGAATTTCTATGGATTTTCTCAAGCAGCTCCATGCTTACATGCTCATTTTGTCATGACATGCAAAATGCTTAATGCCCGAAGAAGCATTTGATCTTACACTTCCGATGTTTATTTCCAATGTTTTTAAAGACAATGGAAGAGGTCAAGGGCCCTTAACTTTGTTCTTTCGATTCAAAGATTTGCCATTCTTGGTAGCCAGTCGCGCTATCGCGCCACGCGTAAAACGGTTATCATTGTACAGAGGCGATAAGATAGGTAGGATGATAAGATAGTCTGATAGCTTATCTTGGCCTGAGATAAGCTTGATAAGGACACAGGTAGGTATCTGCTTGTGTCGATATTCGGAATCTGGAGGCTCAGCAAGCAACAGCTGACGCCCTATTCTGCTGGAAGCAGAGGTCTACAATAAGAATAATCCTAGTAAAGTGCTTCCAATGACCGATACAAACTCATTTGAAGAGAATTTGCGTGAAACGGCACCGATTTTTCCAAAAGGTAATGTAAACATGATTTGTTTGTGTGTTTGCTCCAAAGCTATCTTATCATACATGATATTAAAGGGAGTGTGCCTACTGACATCACTTATTTGGAGCTGTTGACACTGGTCTGTAGAACAGAATTTTCGGAATTGAGCCATTACTTCATTTCTCCAGATTCGCCCTAGTTGCTGAGAGATTCCAAAGAGTCCAGGAACGTGATGGAATCCCACAATTATCGGGTAGACTACAGAAGGCTTCCGCTACTAGAAGCACTGTAACTATTGATTAAACTGCTCTGCTAGCATATTGTTTGCGCCGGCCAATAGCAATTCGACAAAACAGCTCGTACGCGCTGATAGCAGCAGCCAAACAGAACCTGGACGGCCATCATGTTTTTCGATGATGGCCGTTTCGATGAAGGCCGATGTCCATTTTTCGACGAAGATATCAATTTAGAGCTACGAAACTTGCACATAATAAAGTTCACAGTGGCAAGAACATGCTGTGCAAAATTTGTCCCTCTATCTTGCATGATGTGACCGTAATTGTATTGTCTTATGTGCGCCGTTTTACATAACATCACTATAGTGGCGATCGTCTTATAGATATCGAAACAAAAAATCAGAAAAAATCCATATAAGCGAAAATGCAATTAAAGGGGATTCAGGTGTGAATTTAATCATATCCAACAATCAAACACTTACCGGTTTTTTTTTGACATTCCAAAACAGTAGTCACACTCCCTTTAAATACACTTTAAATATGTTGCGTATCTATGTGAGTGTTTTACATTTTCTTTTATGTTTTTTTTTAATCCTTTAATAGATTACAAAAAAGAGGCATAAAGAATGTTGCTCACTCAAAAATAAAGCTATTTTTATGCAATTATTGAATAAGGAACCCGATTTCAGAACGGTCCAGAGAAGGCAAAGTACCTTCAAAGCACTGGCGGATCCAGGGGGGGAGGCGCAAAGCGGCCATGCCCCCCCCCCCCCCCCCCTCCCGCTCCCTCCCCAAACTGCTTGAAATCGGCGCAAAATTGACACATTTCCTGATATAGAAGAAAATATAAGCAACTTTTACTAAGGCAAGTTTGTTTTAAATCAGGTACGCAAGCGAAATCCGACGAGTTTTCAGAATTGTGTGAGACTTTTTGGGATTTGCCCCTCCCCAAGAAGAAGAAAAAACACCCGTGCCCCTCCCCCAAAAAGGAAACGTTCTGGATCCGCCAATGCTTGAAAGTAAAAGAATATGTTCGTTCTCAGTTACTTCGTTTCGGGTAGTGATTCAAGAGGTAATAACGATTGACAACATTATAATTACAGAGGAACCTGGATTAAAGGTGCAGAGAAACTGGCAATTAAAGCATACATATTTACTTTCGTACACCTCTATACCCATACAGTAAATCTTAACAATAAAAGCTCATTGAAGACGGTCTATGTGACATTTTTACTTAAAAAGTGGTGTGCGTCACAATACGTCTACCCCAACAATACGCACACCTTGCGCCAGACTGGTTATTGATTCACCTTTTTTGGAAGGATTCAATCACGATTCATTTTAGAATATGAATGATTCAGTCACCGTTTGATTCATGGATAACCATTTTGAGAAATGATTCTTTCCGATTCAAAGAATCAGTTTTTTTGTATCAAATCACGTTTGACTCACCATTGAAATAGCATTGCACAGTCTTTTTGATTCAATCAGCCTTGTTTATATGCGGGTTTTGATTCAATCATGATTCATGAATACAAAATCCGGTGGTGAATCGATTCTTCTTTGATTCAAGAGATTTTGATTGAACGATTCCAATCGATTCAATCAGAGTCGAATCAATAACCAGTCTGCATTGCACATGCATTATGCATCATTCTTAATCAACGACAAATCAACTAATTAACCCGCAACTCAAGCAACCCGGCCACATACCGCAGTACATCGCCGCTTTCACCGCTCAGACCGGTAGTCCCGCTCTCGAACACAACACCAGAATCGCCCTCCACTCCACCACCGAGCACAGCCCGCCTAACTCCACCGTTCAGCACCACCGCTGCGACCTGTCCACTCCGACAGACGACTGCCCACGGCTCTCACCTTGACCCCGTGGACCGATAGGGGCAGCTGCGGCGGGGCGGCGGGCGGCGGCGGCGGCGGGGCGGCGGGGCGGCGGGGCGGGGCGGCCGGGTCTGTATCGCCGGACGTACGGCAGTATCGCGCCGTGGTCTCTGGCTCACTATCGCCGCAGCCAGCTGGCGGCCGATCACAGCCGGCCCAGCACGACGGGGGCGGGGCCTGGGCCGGAGGGCGGGGCCAGCCAACCACAGGCGTCGTTGGCGTCACGGCAGGGGCAGCCAGGGATCAGCAGCGGCGGCGGACGGCGCACGGCGGGAGGCGGGAGGCGGGAGGCGGGAGGCGGCGGCCGGCGGACAGCGGACAGCGGACAGCGGACAGCGGACAGCGGGAGGCGGCGGACAGCGGGAGGCGGCGGACAGCGGACGGCGGACGGCGGACGGCGGGAGGCGGCAGACAGCGGACAGCGGACAGCGGACAGCGGACAGCGGACAGCGGACAGCGGACAGCGGACGGCGGGAGGCGGCGGACAGCGGACAGCGGGAGGCGGCGGGCGACAGTGACCGACAGCGGACGGCGGGAGGCGGTGATATCATCCTATTGCCCAGTTGCCCCATATGCCCCAAACTCCTATCCCCATCGCAATTCTACAATTATCACTGACACGTGTTCAACGCCAAGGCCCTATAACTAGGTGAAACCGTCCCTGCTGCGCAAAATCTGTCATGACGTCACGGAGAGCAAACTTATATCCGGCATAGCAAGCTAAATATATGAAACACTTCTTCGCAAGTGACATACATGTAAAGTACATCTTCAATAATGTATGTTAGACAGTATTTTTGTATGCGACTGTGTGGCGACAAAGCAGCCAGCACAGTCCCTTGCCAGGTCGGAAGGCCCCTTAGAAGGCTGGAGGGCCCCTGACCAGACCGAAAGGGCCCCTTGGGCGGGTAAGAAGAGCCCCGAACATGCCGAATTGGCTCCTAGCCAGCACGGAGGGGCCCCAGGGCAGGTCGGAGGGCCCCTTGAGCATGTCCACAGGGCGACAAAGCAGCCAGGGCAGTCCGACCAGATGAGTCGCTGGGCAGATCGGAGGGGCTCCTGGGCAAGTCAAAGAGGCCCCTAGCTAGACCGAAACGGTCCCTGGGCCAGTCGGAAGGGCCCTTGGACATCCTGGATGAGTTCCTAGCCAGACTGGAGGGGCCCCTGGGCAGGTTGGAGGGGCCCCTGAGCATGTTGGCAGGGTGACAAAGCAGCCAGTTCAGTCCCCGGCCAGGTCGGAAGGACCTCTGAACAGGCCGAATGGGCCCCTTGACACATAAGAGGGCCTTCTTGGAAGGTCAGAGGAGTCCCTGATCGGACCGGAAGGGCCCAAAGCACGTAGAGCTCCCAGATGAAGATTAAATACAAAGTGGAATTACTCCACAAGAAAAAGATTAAAACCGGAGCTTGCGGGCATATTGTAACACCCTTAGTCAGCGATTAATAAGCATTCAGTAACAGGTCATTGCTCGTCTATAAGACGAGCAATGACATGTTACCGAATGCTTATTAATCGCTAACGAAGGGTGTTACAATATGCCCGCAAGCTCCGGTTTTAATCTTTCTTGTAGAGTAAGCCCTCTTTGTATTTAATATATATCACCCACTCCACATCATGTCTTTTCGCTTCGCGGATCCCAGATGAGTCTCTGAACAGGTCAGAAGGGCATTGAAAAGATCGGAGGGGCTCCTAGACGATCTGAAGGGACCCTGGACCTTTCAACAGTAAGAATGCAGTTGTCCAGATAATAAAACTCAAAATTTGTGTGGCGCTCCGCGGCACAATTTAACTACAAATTCAATTATATGCGGGTAATAAAAATAACGGGCCGTTTATCGGTGCATGTATGTGTTATGTTGCTACTTTCCTATATAATAGGGCAAAATAGTTCACTTTAACACTTTTGTATACCCCACTTTTAAACGCACAATAACATTTTTAGAGGTCCGCACCATACGCAATGCGACGCATTGATGAGAATGATGAGAAATATCTAGGGCATAAGACTCAAAATTTTCTTCTGGGCAGGCTCTAATGGGCCCCTGAGCAGGTTCAAGAGGCCCCAAAACAGACTATAATGGGCCCCTGGTCAGGCTCGAGAGGCCACTGAACATACTCAATGAGCCCATGGACATGTTCGAGACCACTGGGCAGGTTTGTTAGACCGTAGGTGGGCTCAATTGGCCCCTGGACAAGTGGACATGCTCTAGAGGCCCCTGGGCCGGTTTTGGGGGCCCCTGAGTGGGCTCAATAGGCCCCAGGGCATGCTATAAAAGTCCTTGGGCATGTTTTTGCGCCCTTAAGTGGGCTCAATGGGGCCCATGGACATGCTCGAGAGGCCCCTGGACAGTTTTTTTGGGCCCATCGGTGGGCTCAATGGGCCCCTGGACATGCCTATGAGACCCCCTGGGCCGGCTTCGAAAGCCCTTCAGTGTCTCTGAGGGCCCTTGACATGCACCAGTGACCCTTGCCTGGTTTGAGGGCTTCTCTGTGACTTTTTGAAAGCCATTTAGCTAATGTAAATGGTATCTGGGCCAACCTCGGTGGATCCCCTATGACCCGTAAGGGGAGGGGCAATTTCCCCCCTTGCCCCCCTGGCTGCGCCCCTGCATGGTGCACATTATCGGAAGTGTCTGGACGAGGCAAACACAGCGGTGTCGGTCTCGCGTCTCTATCAATATGCAATCACAAGTTATTTGCTAAAACGTGTTGGTGACCTCAGAAGACCTCAGATGATCTTAATTGGGTCACTCATCAACAATTGGACCTGGGTCATCAAGAATGACCTATAATAACATTATATTGAAAGCATTTGCCTCATCGAATGCGTATTCTCTGAAAAGGAAGCATTTGCAGATTTTCCCATTGACTTAAAATGGGGAGGTCCCGTGATCGACCTGGCCTAAGGTCACCAATATACATAATCTGAGACCTACGAATTCGGTGGCGTACCGAGTATCAGGTCATGCAGGTCATGACCTGGTCCTTTGGACTCGAGGCGCCCATGCAAAGCTGGCGCCCCTCCGATCAGTGACGGCGCCCCTCTGGCCAGTGACGACGCCACTCCAGCCAGTGAGGACGCTCCCCCGGCCAGTGACGGCAATCTTGCGGCCAGTGACGGCGCCCCCGGCCAATGAAGGCGTCCTCTGCCATAGACGGCGCCTCTCCAACCAGTGACAGCGCCCCTCCGGCCAGCGACGGCGCCCCTCCGACCAGTGACGGCGCCCCCTCCGGCCAGTGAAGGCACCCCTCCGGCCAGTGACGGTGCCCCTACGGCCAGTGACGGGGTCCCTCCGGCCAGTGACCACGCCCCTCCGGCCAGCGACGGCGCCCCTCCGACCAGTGACGGCGCCCCTCCGGCCCGTGACGGCGCCTCTGGCCAGTGACGGCGCCCTCCGGCTAGTGACGGGGGGGGGGGGGGCGCGCCTCTCCTTCCGCACAGTGCGGAAGGATTGGCGCCCCCCCCCCCCCTGCACAATTTTCGCCAATATTGGTTGCGCCCCTGTCGAAAAGGTGGCGCCCCTCAAGGCAATGACCTGGTATTTGTGAATTTCTGCGCACGCCCCGGTACGAATTGTTGTACTTGTTACTTGCACCTACTTGTTAAACCCATGTGAGTTTTAAACCGCTCGGTCAAAAACTGTGGTTGTGGGCTGTGGCACGACCTTAAACTTCTTTGGAGGTGGAATCATGTGACCTGAACTGATGGCCTGACCTGAGATGACCCGAGGGAAAAAAATCGCACAATGTGGGTAATTGATGCCCGGACCGCTGTGTCAAAAGGGGTGGCGGCGGCGGCGCTTTTCCGCTGACCGCAATCCCCGCTGGCCGTCCAAAAGTCCCCCCCCCCCCACACTCTGTTCCAGTGGGACAGTCTGACCTCTGGTCTGTGCTACAGTGGGGACAGTCTGACCTCGTCTGACCTCTAGTCTGTGCTCCAGTGGGACAGTCTGACCTCTGGTCTCTGTTCCAGTGGGACACAGTCTGACCTCTGGTCTGTGTTCCAGTGGGACACAGTCTTACCTCTAGAATTTGCTCCATGAGCCAACACGTTTCACTCTGGAAACAGATTTTTACAAAGTAACCGGAGTCCCAAACCAAGTGGCCGACCTGTGCTCCTATACTGTCACAGTGGCCGACCTGTGCCCCTATACTGTCACAGGGGCCGACCTGTGCCCCTACTGTCACAGTGGCCGACCTGTGCCCCTACTGTCACAGTGGCCGCCCTGTGCCCCTACTGTCACAGTGGCCGACCTGTGCCCCTACTGTCACAGTGGCAGACCTGTGCCCCTACTGTCACAGTAGCCGACCTGTGCCCCTACTGTCACAGTGGCCGACCTGTGCCCCTACTGTCACAGTGGCCGACCTGTGCCCCTACTGTCACAGTGGCCGACCTGTGCCCCTACAGTCACAGTGGCCGACCTGTGCACCTACTGTCACAGTGGCCGACCTGTGTCCCTACTGTCACAGTGACCGACCTGTGTGCCTACTGCCACAGTGGCCGCCCTGTGCCCCTATACTGTCACAGTGGCCGACCTGTGCCCCTACTGTCACAGTGGCCGACCTGTGCCCCTATACTGTCACAGGGGCCGACCTGTGCCCCTATACTGTCACAGGGGCCGACCTGTGCCCCTATACTGTCACAGGGGCCGACCTGTGGCCCTATACTGTCACAGGGGCCGACCTGTGCCCCTACTGTCACAGTAGCCGACCTGTGCCCCTACTGTCACAGTGGCCGACCTGTGCCCTACTTTCACAGTGGCCGAACTGTGCCCCTATACTGTCACAGTGGCCGACCTGTGCCGCTATACTGTCACAGTGGCCGACCTGTATCCCTACTGTCACAGTGGCCGACCTGTGCCCCTACTGTCACAGTGGCCGACCTGTGCCCTTATACTGTCACAGTGGCCGACCTGTGCCCCTACTGTCACAGGGGCCGACCTGTGCCCCTACTGTCACAGTGGCCGACCTGTGCCCCTACTGTCACAGTTGCCGATCTGTGCCCCTACTGTCACAGTGGCCGACCTGTGCCCCTACTGTCACAGGGGCCGACCTGTGCCCCTACTGTCACAGTGGCCGACCTGTGCCCCTACTGTCACAGTGGCCGTCCTGTGCCCCTATACTGTCACAGTGGCCGACCTGTGCCCCTACTGTCACAGTGGCCGACCTGTGCCCCTACTGTCACAGTGGCCGACCTGTGCCCCTACTGTCATAGTGGCCGACCTGTGCCCCTACTGTCACAGTGGCCGACCTGTGCCCCTACTGTCACAGGGGCCGACCTGTGCCCCTACTGTCACAGGGGCCGACCTGTGCCCCTATACTGTCACTGTGGCCGACCTGTATCCCTACTGTCACAGGGGCCGACCTGTGCCCCTTCTGTCATAGTGGCCTACCTGTAC
>JAXIVJ010005151.1:62500-76457 GCA_036785665.1 Chirona hameri | reverse complement strand
GCCTCGTCGTTTGACATGGACGCCGCCCTGCCGTTTGGACAGACGTCGGATGTGGACCACCATCATCGAGCGCAAGCCGCGTAAACGTCTGAAGCGACGCCGCTGGGGCACCGAGGGCGGCTACTTCTGTGACGAGTGCGGCCGCTACGTTCCCTCTCCTTCCCCGAGCTGCAGAGGTAAGTCTCCCGCGCTGTGCTGCTGGGACTGGCTGAGCACCCTCCGAGTACTCTTTCGGATGGGTCGTCCTGTGTGGGTTTAACTGGTTGAATCCTCCCCATGGTTGCGATACATTTGTGAATTAAAGCAAGATGTTACTTAGAGTTTCATTTGTATTTTCATTTGTATTTTTAGGTAATTATATGAATAATTATAGCAATGCAAAATGGCACTAGAAACTCTAAGATTGAAGATGAAAATGTAATTGAGTACCATTGCTCACCATCCACACCGCGGCTTGTCTAATGCCTTCGTTTTCTGCCCACTGTTCTGCTGAGAATCATATCGCCTGGCACTAGCTACGGTAGCCCGACGCGCGTGCCGCCCCCCCCCCCCCCCGTCCCTGTGACTGAGAGTCGCCCCCGCCGCCACCGTCCACAGGCCACCGGCAGACCCCGCCTCCGCCGAGACGTTCAACTGCCGCTACTGCAGCACATCGCGCGCACTCAAGATCAAGCTGCACCGGCACATTGGCAGGACAACCACAAGACCGCATTGATCCCGTGCCCCTCTGCGACAAGCGATTCCGGAGAAGTGTAACCTCACGCGACACGTGGCCATCCACCTGGAGCCCAAAGTTCTTCTGCGAGGATGCCGCCGTGGCGCGGCAGGCGGCGGGCTGTCCGCATGAGGTTGAGGTGTGTGTGGCGAATGGGAATTAGCCGGTGGTGCAGGCGATGTCTGCAGGGCGAATCGCCCGGTGTCGCTTTAGGCGAGGGGAGAGATGTATTGCCTTGTTCTACGCATGGTGAAAAATGGAGCTCAAGTTAGGTATTACAGCATGTCTTTGGATTCACTCAACTTGCATGCAGTGCTAACGAAAATCGAATTAAAAGTATTTAACAAAATCGGGAATATTAACAATAATTACCATTGATGCTAGTCATTTTGCGCTTGAGTTCGAATAAACCGGCAGCCCAAATATTAATTCTATCGTTTATCCTATATTACTCAATTCTGGTGCAATTTTCATCTGATTTCGTCTGATTTGTATCGTCCATGTGTCTCGTACCCCGTGACCTGCGGCCTGTCCTACGCTCTCGACCGTGTCCCTCCCAGGCCCACTGACCCCCTCCCTGTCGCAGATCTGTTCGCGGCCGTTCCACTCCAAGGGCGACCTCGGCAAGCACATGGTGTTCCGCCACACACCGAGAAGAACTTCCGTGTCCGGACTGCGACGCCAGCTTCAAGACCAGCTGGATGATGAAGCGTCACCTGTCGCGGGTGCACGCCAGGTTCTGAGCGGCACGGCCGCTGGACCGGGGCGTCCGACAGAGGGCGCTGGGCGGAGTCTCGGGGTGTCCTGGGTGGAAACAGACGGCGCGGGGCGTGTGCGTGCTCCGTCATGGTGACGGTGGATAATCCGCAGCGATCTGCTCGACGGCCGGACGCAGAGGACATCACAGAGTGCCGGGTCGTCGAGACAGTGTGCGGAGTGATGTACAGACTGAGTTGTCAGTGTACAACCCGAGGAGATGTTCAGGACGGATCGGATCATGTCGCCAGGGTGCCGCAGTTAGCTAGCCGTGGAGATCGCCCAGGGTGCCGGCACTGACCGGCCATGAAGCTCGCCAGGGTGCGGCACTGACCGTGGAGATCGCCAGGGTGCGGTACTGAACCGGCCATGAAGCTCGCCAGGGTGCGGCACTGACCGTGGAGATCGCCAGGGTGCGGTACTGAACCGGGCCATGAAGCTCGCCAGGGTGCGGCACTGACCGTGGAGATCGCCAGGGTGCGGTACTGAACCGCCATGAAGCTCGCCAGGGTGCGGCACTGACCGTGGAGATCGCCAGGGTGCGGCAGCTGAACCGGCCATGAAGCTCGCCAGGGTGCGGCACTGACCGTGGAGATCGCCAGGGTGCGGCACTGAACCGCCATGAAGCTCGCCAGGTGCGGCACTGACCGTCGAGATCGCCAGGGTGCAGCCGGCCATGAAGCTCGCCAGGGTGCGGCACCTGGCTAGCCATGAACATCGCCAGGATGGCTACGGCAGCCACCATCCGACTAGGGTGTAACGCAGGACATACCTTGACCCGTTAGCGTCGTGTAAACCCAGAGAAGACCAACACAGCCACGCGTTTTCGGGGGGCATTCCGGATCTTCCGGCTACGCCCCGCCGGTATGTCTGTCCAACATGTATCATCTCGCTGAGGTCGCGTATGTGTATGTATGTGTGTGGGGGTGTGTGCTTGTGAATACGTGCGTGCGTGTGTTGCGCGTCTGTGTCGTGCGTGCTTGCGTGTTTGTTTGGATGCATGCGGTCAGCGTTCTGAACTGAAAAGAATTGCGTTCAAGATTTATGCGAATTGATTGAATCTTGTGCACGCATCATCGGGTGCTGTTCGGTGCATCCACTGTTTCGTTCGTGCACCCGATCTTTTGGCGGACTAGCCGCCTTGTCAATACACATCCTTCGGTTGAGACTTGAGTAGAGTGGTTGTCTGGTTAACTTCACGGGGCCAAGGCGGCGAGCGTTTTTTAGTGCAGTGTCACGACTTATTGCAATAGTCAAAAAGAGACCCTGGTTATGGAGGGGGGGGGGGGGGGGGGGGGGGGGGGGGATGGAGGGCGGAGTAGAAATAGTGTCATGTTTGTCGAATATCGAATATCGTTCCGGCTTCTGGACCGATAATAGTTGCCATCCGTTAAAAACTGCGCATCATTGCGAAGGGCTAATAAGCGCTCAGACTATTTGTAGTCTACGAAAGGCAGACCAATACTGAAGCCGCAGTATCAGAACCTAGTGGGGATAAGGGCAGATGGTGGCGGACATCAAATGACCTAGCTTGGAGCGCCCGAATGATTTGCATTCGCTGATGGTCATTCCTTGTTGCCTAATCTGTGAAATATTACAGCCTATCACCAGTAGCGTACCCAGGGGGCCTGTTTCACGTGGTCTGCGGCCGCCGCGGCTCCCGCGGCCAGGAGGCGGAGCTTAATTTGAACAACTTTGAACACTGTTGCCGGCGCTGATGGCGTCCGATAAATGGCGCGTGTAGCGTTCGCAACGAATAGGCAATTTCATGAAAAACCCTCAATGTTTTTCAAACTACTCTACATGAATATAGACGAGTCACTACGAGTTGTCATTTTTGGTCATACAACCGCCAGTGAGTTCAGTTTCAGTCGTTTTATTTTGCTAACAAAAGACATCAAATAAAACAGAACCAATAATGGTTGGCGCCAATGGAGTGCAATAATGGAGTGAGCTGTGATTCAACAAAACAGTGCGCAACCTTTGTCAGACGCTCGCCATTTATGTCGAAGTTCTTTTGCGGCTGCCTCCCGAGCAACCGCAGGAGCCGCAGAACGGAGTCCTCTCCTCCCGGATCTGCTCTTTCGTGATTGGCTGACTATTAAGCCCCGCCCCTTTTGGCCGCGGGAGCCGCGGCGGCCGCAGACCCCGTGATCAGGCCTCGGATTCGCTCCAGGAGGGGACAATTTTTCCTCAGGGGGGCATAAAGTACCCCCACCAAAAAAAACTCACCGGATTTGGCCCACTATATTTTTAAAAGGGCATATTTTCCACCATTTTTCTCTTTAAAAAAAATCATTCATTTTTTCGACCACTTTAAGACCTGGAGGGGAAATTGTTCCCGTTTGCCCCTCCCCCCTTTATGTACGCCAATGCCTATCACCTTAGTTAAACTGGATCACGTGTAAGATTACATACGTGGTTAATACGATATTTAACCTGTCGTTTACCCCGCATTGACTGGGGTCTGAGCAGAACGCCATTGACTGGGGGAGAGAGGGGGGGGGCGTAAACGCCCCCTGTGTTATCTTCCGAACCAATTATTGCAGCGAGACGCGCAAGACGGCATTCGAAAGCTCTCAATGAGACGAATCTAAACCATGCTCAAGAATGTCGGTCAAATGTCCGGTCACGGTCAGGTCAAAGGTCAAAATCGGCGTATTTGAGTTTATGGGCCATACTTTCCATCCAAAGCCTTCGATTGCGACCTCAGTTTCACCCAAAGTTGCTGCCAAAGGTATGATACATATCCCGCATGCAGCTAAAAGTGATATTCGTTGGCCAGGTCAAGGCAGGTCACAAAAGGTCACTATGTAAAACCTATCTACGAAAGTCATGCAACACAAGGTTTTTTTGAGTTATTGTCCACGTATAATTCGATAGTGATAGTCATTTTACCACCTGACTTCACTTACCGCGAAGTAAATGTCAATTTTAGGTCAAATTCAGGTCACCGAGGTAAAAATTTGTATTTGTAAATCTAAACAAAAAAGGCATGTTGCTAGACCAGTTTTGTCTCAGAAATACAGTGGTGACACTTATTTGTCTGTAATTTAGTCAATAAAAGCAAAAAAAAGAAATTTCAAAAATATGACTTCATGAATTACACATACTTTAGATGTCATAAGTCAGTCAAAAGAGTAGATATCAGTTTGAAATTTGGTATGGTAGTTACCTAGGTATGTTTCTCGGACATATCTCCGGTTTTTCTGAATATTGGTATATTTTTATTTATTTTGTGGTAATCTTCCAAATTTTTTGAGTTTTTGGGGTAAAAAAAAAAAAACGAGATAGCAGGTCGTGTAGCCGTTGCAATTTGCTATCTATTGACCGTTTTTCGATTGTATTTTGCTTCACATGTGGTATGTGTACGAGCCTGTGCACAGTTTGGCTGATTTTGGTGTAAAACTCCGTGTGTAGTGACACAAGACGTAAAATGATCTATAGAATGTACCCTAAGTTTCAGGTTGATGGTGCTAATTAGTTTTAAGCGATTGTCGAAAATTCATCAGGTGGGCGCTAAACGCCCCCCCCCCCCCCCCCCAGTCAAAGGCGGTTAATAAAGGAAATAGTTCACCTTCGGACATTTTTCCAGGAACACGATTTATTATCATTCTTTATACAGTTTCTTTTTTTCTTTTTAAAATGGTCCTACATCGCGCTAATTCAGGACAGAAAGTTGTAAATTATGGATTTTATGGTGTGCGTTATTGTCTGCGCATGCTCCATGGCAGTGCCGGCACTTTCAGACGGTACGGTACAACATATATTCCTTCGCCAAAAATTCAAAATCTTCGGCTGGAGAGTCTTTTCAGCCAAGACAAGTTCCAGATCAGGATTTCTCAACACGGGCTACAAAACTGCTATTCAGTTCAAAACCCATGATGAAGGTGAACTATTTCCTTTAAAGGAAATATTCACCTTCGGGAATTTTTTTCAGAACACGATTTTATTATATTTTTAATACAGTTCTTTTTTCTTTTAAAAATGTCCTACATCGTGCCAATTCAGGGCAGAAGGTTGTAAATTATTGATTTTATGTGTGCGTTATTGGTCTGCGCATGCTCCATGGCAGTGGAGTGAATGCTCCATGGCAGTGAAAAAAATTCCGAAGGTGAATATTTCCTTTAAAGGAAATAGTTCACCTTCATCATGGTTTTGAACTGAAATAACAGTTTTGTAGCCCGTGTTGAGAAATCCTGATCTGGAACTTGTCTTGGCTGAAAAGACTTTCAGACGGTACGGTACATCATATATGCGCCGTATTCCTTCGCCAAAAAGTCAAATATCTTCGGCTGGAGTCTTTTCAGCCAAGAAAAGTTCCAGATAAGGATTTCTCACACGGGCTACAAAACTGCTATTTCAGTTCAAAACCCATGTTGAAGGTGAACTATTTCCTTTAAAGGAAATTGTTCACCTTCGGAACATTTTTCAGAACACGATTTAATTATATTTGTAATACAGTTTCTTTTTTCTTTCAAAAATGGTCCTACATCGCGCCAATTCAGGACAGAAGGTCGTAAATGATTATTTTATGGTGTGCGTATTGGTCTGCGCATGCTCCCTGGCTGTGCCTGGCACTTTCAGACGGTACGGTATATCATATATGCGCCGCATTCCTTCGTCAACAAGTTCAAATATCTTCGGCTGGAGTCTTTTCAGCAAGAAAAGTTGCAGATAAGGATTTCTCAACACGGGCTACTTAACTGCTATTTCAGTTAAAAACCCCATGTTGAAGGTGAACTATTTCCTTTAACAATAAAATAAAAAATGTATACGAATATATAAGTAAATATGTATGCAGGATAATTGGATATTACCTACGTTTTGGTTATCACCGGAAATATCGTTAATATTATATAAGAACTTCCTGTGCTCGTTGCTCGTTGCTCGTTGCTCGTAAGCTCGTTGTGCACTGAGAGAAAAAAGTACTCTCCTTGAAGAGTAAAAGGGTCGTTGTCTATTTTCACTCTCCCAGGAATGCTGCCAAAACACTCCTTTGTTGCTATGCGATGACCCTGCCAAAAACTCTCCTCAAGTATGGAGAAACTCTGCGAGTGAACTCTTCTCAATCTGTGGAGAAACTCTGGCCAAAACTCTCCCTAAACTATGCTGAAGTTCCTTCTTAAAACTACCGTAACACTGACTTTACTCTGGCAACTCTCTCTCTCTCTCTCTCTCTCTCTCTCTCTCTCTCTCTCATCTCTCTCTCTCTCTCTCTCTGTCTCTCTCTCTCTCTCTCTCTCTCTCTCTCTCTCTCTCTCCTCTCTCTCTCCTCTCTCTCATCTCTCTCTCTCTCTCTCTCTCTCTCTCTCTCTCTCTCTCTCTCTCATCTCCTCTCTCTCTCTCTCTCTCTCTCTCTCTCTCTCTCTCTCTCTCTCTCTCTCTCTCTCTCTCATCATCTCTCCTCTCTCTCCTCTCTCGCTCTCTCTCTCTCTCTCTCTCACTCTCTCTCTCTCATCTCTCTCTCTCTCTCCTTCTCTCTCTCTCTCTCATCTCTCTCTCTCTCTCTCTCTCTCTCTCTCTCACTCTCGCTCTCTCTCCTCTCTCTCTCTCTCATCTCTCTCTCTCTCCTCTCTCTCTCTCCTCTCTCTCCTCTATCTCTCTCTTCTCATCTCTCTCTCATCTCTCTCTCTCTCTCTCTCTCTCTCTCTCTCTCTCCACTCTCTCTCTCTCTCTCTCTCTCTCTCTCTCTCTCTCTCTCTCTCTCTCTCTCTCTTCTCACTCTCTCTCTCTCATCTCTCTCTCTCTCTCTCTCTCTCTCTCTCTTCATCTCATCTCTCTCTCTCTCTCTCTCCTCTCTCTCTTCTCTCTCTCTCTCTCTCCTCTCTCTCTATCTCTCTCTCTCTCTCTCTCTCTCTCTCTCCTCTCTCTCTCTCTCTCTCTCTCTCCTTCTCTCTCTCTCTCTCTCTCTCTCTCTCTCTCTCTTCTCTCTCTCTCTCTCTCTCTCTCTCTCTCTCTCTCTCTCTCCTCTCTCTCTCTCTCTCTCTCTCCACTCTCTCTCTCTCTCTCTCTCCTCTCTCTCTTCTCTCTCTCTCTCTCTCTCTCTCTCTCTCTCTCTCTCTCTCTCATCTCTCTCTCTCTCTCTCTCTCTCTCTCTCTCTCTCTTCTCTCTCTCTCTCTCTCTCTCTCTCTCTCTCTCTTCTCTCTCTCTCTCTCTCTCTCTCTCTCTCTCTCTCTCTCTCTCTCTCTCTCTCTCTCTCTCTCTCTCTCTCTCTCTCTATTACTCTGTGTTATACTCCCCCATGATCATGGCAAAAGGCTGTGATGTGACAGTTAATTTCACAGCAAATCCATGCTTTCAACAGTGTCCGACGGATGTTAAAAGGCACGGAACACGCTCAACCATCATACTTTATTAAAACCATGACTGGAAACCATGGATGAAGTACTCTCACGCACAATGTAACACAAAATAACAGCATAATATGACAAATAACAGGTGGGCATAAGAGTCGATTCAATCACAAATCAGTCGCTAACATTTTCCTTTCAATTAATTAAATCCGCTCAAAACTGACAGTTAACCGAATACCAATCAAATAATCATTTCCGTATGTGTGTGCGCGCGTGTGTGCGTGTTCCTATGGCGGAGCAGCGATATTTGCTGGGCTCCTCCTCCCGCATTCTCGCAGAGTGCCCGCCGCCTGCCCCCCCCCCCCCCCGCCCCGACTGCCAGAAGGGCCGACAGGCTAGGCCGTAGCAAGATTACTTTACTAATACGTAGAAACCGGTCCACCCGCGGCTAGAAGATGGACACTTGTCCATCCCACCAGTGCCATAGCAACTAGCAAGAAACATTGCCCCACTAACGCCTGCCCCTCTCCGCTGCGGCGCTAGTGTCGCCTCAAGCGGGGATGGCTGCCGGGCGGATTCACCACCTAGAGGTCACTGTTGCCTCCTACTTTTGTGACATGGCCTGCAGCTCGGCGACGGCTTTTCGCCGCGCCTCGCTGGGTTGTGCTCGCATGGGAGCTCAAGCACATGCGTTTGCAGGAACCAGTTTACATTTGTTTTTGGGTGCGATGCGTTTTTTGGTTAAATATATAAAACAGCATAGCGAACACAAGCACGGCACTGGTGAGACGATTCACGCGAACCACATGTACTTTCTCGACCAGCACTTCGTAGTCTGCCACCTTGTCCGTTGAGTGCTTGTCCGTGGGGTCACAATATGCGGAAGCTTCGTCCTCATGGTCGCAGTCGAGTACTACTGCACTCTCTCCAAGTAGGCGCAGCAGCGTTTCTACTGCTCCGTCTGTGGACCAAAAACAATGCAGCAATGCTATTTTACAACATTTAATATTCAAGTATGTGAGCAAACTAATCCAGCAGCCATATAACGACCAGTATGACGTCTTAATCAGCTTAGGACGAGCGAGCCCGTAGCGTTAATATCTACTACCTGACATGTTTTTTTATATTTGCAATATTGAGTAAACAGTTTTGTTACACATCGACATTGCCAGTAGAGTGTTATCAAATCACACACCAAATTTCAGCTTAATTAGGCCAGGCGTTTCTCAACTATCTGCATATTTATGCAGATATCTGTACTAATCCTCATATTTATGTCAACAATCACGTAAACACCAACACTAACCAATAAATGGTGCAGGGCAGTATAACACTTCACACGGCAATGGGTGAACACCAAACACTTGTGACGCTCCAGAAATATTTTATTTAATATTATTAGGTAAATACATTCTACATAAAATAAATGGTACAGAATAGTGTCTCAGTCTGGAAGATGTGTAGTGACTTAATAGTTATATTTAGTAACATTTAAAACAGTTGCAGTGGGAAAGGCGTACATATGACTAAGATTTGGGTCTGTGCAGACTGCAAAAGTATGGCACAGGAGTGGACGAGGCGCACCAGCCCATAGCGAAAATCCGCACCAGTCCGCACCACGTAGGCCAGAAATCCGCACCAACAAGCACCACGCAGGCGAGAAAATGTGCGCGTCAGTTCGCACCAGACCAGCCAGAATCCACACCAGCCACCAACGATTTCGTGACCGATTTTGTCCCGCATTTCTTCGTCGCGCATTTTTTCGTCCGCTGATTTTCGTCTGTCGTTTTTCGTCCGCGCATAATTTCGGGGCGCATTTTTTCGTCTCGCATTTCTTCGTGTCCGCAATTTTTCGTCCCGCATTTCTTCGAATCTGCAAAACTTCGTCTGCGCAAACCTTTCGCAGACCTTCGTCAGCGCTAATCTTCGTCTCGCATTTCTTCGTTCGCAAATCTTCGTCTCGCATTTCATCGTCCACAAGTATTCGTCTGCGCAACTTTTCGTCTACGCTACTTTTCGTCTCTGTAAGGTATCCGGACATATTTTCGTCCCGAATTTGTCGTCCGCAATTCTTCGTTTCGCATTTTTTTCCCGCAAATGTTCTGCCGGCATTTCGTCGAATCTTCAAAACAAATCGTCGCGGTCGCGGAATTTTCCGTCCGAAATCATCGTCTTGCATTTCTCGTCTGAAAATTTTCGTCCGCAACTTTTCGCCTGCCCATTGCTTTCACAAATTTTCATGTTCACTATTCTTTTGTCATCAACGTTGCTTTTCTTCGTCACAAATATTCGTCTGCGCAATTTTCGTCTACGCAACTTTTGTCTCTTTGCAGCAACGTTGTCAGCAACATTGCTGACAAAGAATAGTGCAAATACAAATTTGTGAAAGCAATGGGCAGGCGAAAAGTTGCGGACTGAAAATTTGCAGACGAAGAAATGCAGGACGATGATTTGCGGACGGAAAATTCCGCGACCGCGATGATTTGTTTTGATAACTCGACGAAATGCCGGCAGAACATTTGCGGAAAAGAAAAATGCGAGACGAAGAGATTGCGGACGATAAATGCGAGACGAAAATATGTCCGGATACCTCACAAAGACGAAAAGTTCCGTAGACGAAAGGTTGTGTTGACGAAAGTTGCGTAGACGAAGAATTGCGCGAATTTGCGCAGACGAATATTTGTGGACGAAAAATGCGAGACGAAGATTTGCGAACGAAGAAATGCGAGACGAAGATTAGCGCTGACGAAGATCTGCGAAATGAATATTTGCCGCAGACGAAGTTTTGTGGATTCGAAGAAATGATGGACGAAAAATTGCTGAAACGAAGAAATGCGAGACTAAAAATGCGCCGCGAATTATGTGCGGACGACAAAACTGCAGACGAAAATAGCGGACGAAAAAATGCGCGACGAAGAAATGCGCGACGAAAATATGTCCGGATACCGTCACCAACCCATTAAAATTATCCAGACAATGCGCTGCAAAGCCAGTGAAAAGGGCGCCGAAGTGAAACAGAGCCTCCAAAGTTGAAGCACACCACCCACATCACAAAAGATCTCGCCGTAATGGTAATCATCTCGCAATTTACGGCCAATTTGTATTTTCGGCCAACATTTACAAATCAGATAATGAACGAGAGATTTTCGGAAATGTTTTAAATACTTTTACGTTAAATATGAGACATTTCCCATATAATGAGACATTTTGTAGAACAATCTAGAAATGAGCTTTTGTCTTCCATAAACCTCTAAATTCTAGTGGTAGATACAATCAGTTGTGTGACAGCAGTGCTAATAAAAAACACGGTGATTTTAGATACATCTTTAGTGCATGGCGGTGCAGACTGGCGACTGTTACCGCAGCACAGCATAGGTAGTAGGTACCGCACCATTACCAGTCCACACCACACTTCACCAAATCCGCACCACACCGCACCGCACCGCGGAAATCCGCACCGCACCGCAGGAATCCGCACCGCACCGCACCAAATCCGCACCAGCTTCTCCGAATCCGCACCAAATCCGCACCAGCCAGGACGGGCCTGCACCGACGAGATCTCGTCGAAAATGCCATACTTTGCAGTCTGGGGTCTGTGTGGGTGCCATAAATGTTAAGGCAGTTTGGTGCACCGCCAAAAGCACTAAAAGTCTGATATTTGCCATTTCTGTGATGCCAATAAGGTTGTGCCAATTTACCACAGGTTAAGACAACTCCAACTCCGACTCACCTGACAATAATTCACATAGTTATGGCACAGCTACAGCACAAAAACACAACACACAACGTTTCCAAAATGTCTGCCGTTGCATTCCGCGCGACCACCTCGACTTACTCTGCAAGAGCCACCCCAAAACGCTGAACAAAGCGCACGACAGGCTACCGCCAGCGCACACCAAGAAAACAAGACGAGTGCCGGCCGGGAGTCATCAATGTACAACCCAAAACACTCTGTTTACGCTGCGCCGGAACTCCCCTCTCATCCTCCATATTTGCCATAGCCTTGAACGACTCTCCGTCAAAACTCCTAAAACGCTGCTAATGATGCCGGAATGCTGAGATAACTCTGCCACCTGCTGCCAATCAGAGTCAACGGAGGGTTTTTGGAGAGAATGTGCAGAGTTTTTGCATGGACAAAGGATGATTTTCATAGTCTTTTGCAAGAGGAGAGTACTTTTTTCTCTCAGTGTGGTCCGCAGCCCCCGATGAACTGAAACAAAAGTCGCTCCGAACTAGAAAAAAAGAGTCGCTCCGAGTGATACTCGCATAACATGATATGCTGCGAAATAAGGACATTGCCATTTACAAAAGATCGTGTTAAAAGCCTACATCACGATGCAATATGCAGTTCAGGCAGCACCGCAGCCAGCTCACAAACTGACGAGTATTTACCTCGGAAGATAGAGCTTCGCCTGATGTCGGTAATCGTCACCCAGCATCCAGCCAGTCCGGGAGTCCTCTGGTGGTCGGCGCCGTTGCTTTGTGTGCCCACCGGAGCCAGTCTGACCCGCCGATCTCAATTAAACATCGGACGGACCCTCTGACCCCGGCGGGGGTCCCCTTTGACCCGCCCCATCCCTGGCGTCCACGAGGGACGATTGCGGGACCTTTAGCGGGGCGGAGGGGACCCAGCCCCGACTTAGAGAAGCCGGGACATTTACAGTAGGCCAATGTGAAGATTGGTGGGACAAGCCGACGACTGCGCGGCGGCCGGTGGCTATATACTGGACAGTGGGCGGTGACGTCGCAGCTGCAGCAGTCCGGAGCCGAGCGCTGATTGGTCGCCGTTACGTGGCATTACGTCATCTCCACAGGGCCCGCAGTGGCACGCTCGCGGCAGTAGTGACTCAAGGGGACGGCTGACGATCAAATGATGAAATTATGCGCGGTATGCTGGTGAGACTCAACCGGGGAACTCAGGCGCTGAGCTGTAAACAGTAAACCAGTGTCATATCTATATTCTGAGTCAAATGCGCACTCTCCACACCAAAGCTTGTTTTAAATTGTAATTTCAGTATATCGAATTTATCCAAATTTAACCCGCGAGTTACTGGGGTATATTCCATAACGCGACTTACTGAGGGGGCTATCCCCCCCGGATCTCCGGAACTACTGGACCGATTGTTATCGATTCAAACGGTATTCGATAGCCCGGGCATTCCCACAGTAAGACCACCAAAAAAATGCCGTCAGACCATTTTTAATTTTCTTCAAAAGTTGTGCACTGGGGGGTTTCAATGGCGGGGAATTCATTGGTGGTGACCAAAAAATCTTTTTTTTTCTCTTCAAAATATGGCAGAGTTTTCCCAAGTTCACTGTGTAGGCCTAATTTTGAAGACCAATAACTCCGAGACTAAGGAAGCGATTTTTATAACTTTTATTTTGTTTGGATCATAATTAGTCAAAGAACAATTTGGCAATCACGTTTTTTTTCTTCTTTTTTTATCACGTGACCTCGTGACCTACTTTTTGCGCCGTGACCTTGACCTGTTGGAAACTGAGATTAAATTTTCGTCTGATGATGATTTGAGCTTCATTGATGTCCTTTCGTATACAAAATAACAAAAGTGGGGGTTCGACCTGTAACAAATATTTTTGAGCCTTGCAATGCTGACATAATACGCTGTTCGGGCACCTGTCCGTCGATAACTTCGCATCTGCTTGACATACGCTTTCGAAACAAAGTCTATAGGGACTCCTGACGACGAAACCTCTCGGTTGGTGCCTGTTACACCAGCAGGTCGCCATATGACCTACCAGGCCAATACAACGTAACGTATCCAAACAGCGTATTGCGTCAGCATTGCAAGGCTCAAAAGTAGTTTTTACAGGTCGAACCACACTTTTTATATTTTGTATACGAACTGACATCAATGGAACCCAAATCGTCATCAGACGAAAATTTCAATTTCAGTTCTCAACAGGTCACAGGTTCACGAGGTCACATGACAACAAAAATCGAAAATCCGAGATTGCCAAATTGTTCTTTGACTAATCCCGATCCAAACGACAAAAAAGTTCAAAATCGCTTCTTTAGTCTCGGAGTTATTGGTCCTCAAAATTAGGCCTGCACAGTGAACTGGGAAATTTCGGAAGACCTTAGATCATGGAAAACATTTTGGGGGAGGGGATTTTGTTGGTCACCACCAATTAATTCCCCGCCCTTGAAACCCCCTAGTGCACAACTTT
>JAXIVJ010005151.1:0-60000 GCA_036785665.1 Chirona hameri | reverse complement strand
GTGCAAATAAACACCGCAAACACAGCCTGGGAACTTCAGTTTGGCCTACTCCGAGTCGGTCGCTGTGGTCAGCTCTGTCTCGCAATCAGTCAGCTACTCAGCCACAGCTACTCTGAGTCAGTCGCTGTGGTCAGCTCTGTCTCCCAATCAGTCAGCCACTCAGCCACAGCTACTCTGAGTCAGTCGCTGTGGTCAGCTCTGTCTCCCAATCAGTCAGCTACTCCGAGTCAGTCGCTGTGGTCAGCTCTGACTCCCAATCAGTCAGCTACTCAGCCACAGCTACTCTGAGTCAGTCGCTGTGGTCAGCTCTGACTCCCAATCAGTCAGCTACTCAGCCACAGCTACTCTGAGTCAGTCGCTGTGGTCAGCCCTGTCTCCCAATCAGTCAGCTACTCTGAGTCAGTCGCTGTGGTCAGCTCTGTCTCCCAATCAGTCAGCTACTCCGAGTCAGTCGCTGTGGTCAGCTCTGTCTCCCAATCAGTCAGCTACTCAGCCACAGCTACTCTGAGCCAGTCGCTGTGGTCAGCTCTGTCTCCCAATCAGTCAGCTACTCAGCCACAGCTACTCTGAGTCAGTCGCTGTCGTCAGCTCTATCTCCCAATCAGTCAGCTACTCTGAGTCAGTCGCTGTGGTCAGCTCTATCTCCCAATCAGTCAGCTACTCCGAGTCAGTCGCTGTGGTCAGCTCTGTCTCCCAATCAGTCAGCTACTCAGCCACAGCTACTCTGAGAGTCAGTCGCTGTCGTCAGCTCTGTCTCCCAATCAGTCAGCTACTCAGCCACAGCTACTCTGAGTCAGTCGCTGTGGTCAGCTCTGACTCCCAATCAGTCAGCTACTCTGAGTCAGTCGCTGTGGTCAGCTCTGTCTCCTAATCAGTCAGCTACTCTGAGTCAGTCGCTGTGGTCAGCACTCAGCTCTGACTCCCAATCAGTCAGCTACTCAGCCACAGCTACTCTGAGTCAGTCGCTGTCGTCAGCTCTATCTCCCAATCAGTCAGCTACTCTGAGTCAGTCGCTGTGGTCAGCTCTGTCTCCCAATCAGTCAGCTACTCTGAGTCAGTCGCTGTGGTCAGCACTCAGCTCTGACTCCCAATCAGTCAGCTACTCAGTCACAGCTACTCTGAGTCAGTCGCTGTGGTCAGCTCTGTCTCCCAATCAGTCAGCTACTCAGCCACAGCTACTCTGAGTCAGTCGTTGTGGTCAGCTCTGTCTCCCAATCAGTCAGTTACTCAGCCACATCTACTCTGAGTCAGTCGCTGTGGTCAGCTCTGTCTCGCAATCAGTCAGCTACTCAGCCACAGCTACTCTGAGTCAGTCGCTGTGGTCAGCTCTGTCTCTCCCAATCAGTCAGCTACTCTGAGTCAGTCGCTGTGGTCAGCTCTGACTCGCAATCAGTCAGCTACTCAGCCACAGCTACTCTGAGTCAGTCGCTGTGGTCAGCTCTGTCTCCCAATCAGTCAGTTACTCAGTCAGCTACTCTGAGCCAGTCGCTGTGGTCAGCTCTGACTCCCAATCAGTCAGCTACTCAGCCACAGCTACTCTGAGTCAGTCGCTGTGGTCAGCTCTGTCCCACAATCAGTCAGTTACTCAGTCAGCTACTCTGAGCCAGTCGCTGTGGTCAGCTCTGTCTCCCAATCAGTCAGCTACTCAGCCACAGCTACTCTGAGCCAGTCGCTGTGGTCAGCTCTGTCTCCCAATCAGTCAGTTACTCAGTCAGCTACTCTGAGCCAGTCGCTGTGGTCAGCTCTGTCTCCCAATCAGTCAGCTACTCAGTCAGCTACTCTGAGTCAGTCAGTCGCTGTGGTGCGGAATGTGAGTAACACCCTTCTGACCAAACAGGGACCACTCACTGCCGTCTGCCAACATAACACTATCTGACCATCTCCTGCTAGTGTGGTAATCTCAGGATGGGAATATCTTATCCATGGCCGATAACAACAGTCCTTAGTTCTGCGAAGTGTCTAGTCTATATAGTTCAGTAATCGGTTGATCAATTAAGTTATGAAAAGTTAAGTTGTGGAAAGCTTTAACCCCTTGAACGAGGTTTGCTGGTGACAGCAAGCATCTTTATTCTACAGCCAAACATAGATTACAAGCTGTGCAATGGCCAGGTGATACAACAAACAGGTGTCGATGTGAATCATTTACACTGCGATCGATATATCATTCATTCACGCATCACTTATCAACACTAGTTGCAACATGTAAGCGAATTCAGACGTTCAGTTTCCTGAAACACTTCCAATTAGATATACAGTCCTCGTGGAAACGGACGCCGCATCAGCGCGTCCACCCGCTGTCTCGACCGATGTAGCGCCAACCGGACCGTGCAGCACCAGCCTGACTGCGTAGAGCTAACCGGACCGTGCAGCACCAGCCTGACTGCGTAGCGCTAACCGGACCGTGCAGCACCAGCCTGACTGTGTAGAGCTCACCGGACCGTGCAACACCAGTCTGACTGCATAGCACCATCGTGCAGCACCAGCCTGACTGTGTAGCTCTAACCGGACCGTGCAGCACCAGCCTGACTGCGTAGCACCACTGTGTAGCACCAGCTCGGCTCACGGCAGCAGCCAGAGAACTATGCTGACAGCCAGCACGCCGCATAACACGGTCGGCAGCATGCTGTTCCGCGAGGTCGATCCCGAATTGATGGTATTGCTGCGGAACTGTTTCTCGCCCAAGGAGGTGTCGCCGCCGCCGCGCGGCACCCCGCCGTCGTCAGCCTTGCACAGGTTCGGGTAGCGGCTGTCGCCTCCGCACGTGGTGCCCTCTGGACAGGCAGAGCACGGAGCCCCCTGCTGGTACAGCGGCCTGCGCATGATGTTGCCAGCGGGACCGTAGTCACAGACGAGGAAGTTGTTGTTCATCATGCCGCTCTGAAACCCTGTGTAGCCGCAGCCGAGCTTGTAGGAGGTGGCCCAAATCCACTGTGTGAAGTGGCCAGTGTTCATTGAGAACTGAAAGCTGCCGACTCCGCCAGCGTTGTACGAAGATACCTCCTTTTCGTACCACATCACGGCGAGGTTGGTCATGTTGGGTGGTCCCTGGTTGGTGCTTCCGGCGATGGCCACGTTCTGGCCGACTTTCATGTTGGGCAGTGCCCTGCACTGATCGTGGCCGAAGTGACATTGTAGTGCCCAGCGCTGGGCGATCCGGGCTATCTCCTCGTCCCAGGTCATAACGCCCATATTGGCCGCTTGAGGCATGGTCCCACCTAGCGTACGCGTTTCTTTTCCAGCAGCCAAGTAGTCTCTGTACTTGTTGTGGACGTGAAGCAGGTCTTCAATCTGCTTGGCGTCGATACCTTGGCCCGAGAGTGAGCGACACTCGCCGCCTGGAGTCTCGTCGGGGTATTTGCACATGGTGTGTTGACCCTCCATGCACTGCACGTCGCTACAGTAGTCTGTCGTGGCAGCCGGGGGTATGCATGTGGCTAGAAGCCCGATGAGCATTCCTTTCTGTATGAATGTCATCTCTACAGATGGACTACTGCATGCTAGCGAATATCCTCACAATTCCACCTGTATGAGAGCTGGCAAATATTGCTGCTTTCGAACTCATAGGACTTTCAATTGTTCGTAAAGCCGTAATCTATCGTAATCGAAAACGCCACAGACATACAATATCGTGTTTGATTTCGCCAAGGCCCTATAACAACGATTTCGCAAAGTCGTGAGAAATGTCGTGAGTAAACGGCATTCCCTCGTGGGAGTATCGTTTAGTTACCTCCGTTTAATGAATCCGAATATGCATACGTGAACTAAACGAATAGCAAAGGTGACCCAAGGAGACATAGGCATTCCTCTCTGGTGTACTGCATCGTCCTAAATTAGAGGTATTCACATATATGTTCTTATGAAATCTGAAATCACATAACTCAGTTCGATCGAACTATCTTTTATTTCGATCATACAAACATGAGGTGGCAAAAAACTGGCCACAAAAAGTTTCACAGGGTGGCAACACAGTTGGTGTCAAGATGTGGTCATTCACTAGTCATAAGTCACTTCCGATGAGCTGTGCAGTGCGACGACACTGGTCATTCACTAGTCACTACCGATGAGCTGTGCAGTGCGACGACACTAGTCATTCACTAGTCACTACCGATGAGCTGTGCAGTGCGACGACACTGGTCATTCACTAGTCACTACCGATGAGCTGTGCAGTGCGACGACACTGGTCATTCACTAGTCACTACCGATGAGCTGTGCAGTGCGACGACACTGGTCATTCACTAGTCACTTCCGATGAGCTGTGCAGTGCGACGACACTGGTCATTCACTAGTCACTACCGATGAGCTGTGCAGTGCGACGACACTGGTCATTCACTAGTCACTACCGATGAGCTGTGCAGTGCGACGACACTGGTCATTCACTAGTCACTACCGATGAGCTGTGAAGTGCGACGACACTGAAACTGGATAGCAACGGATACTGCTATCCACGCAGCACATACCAGCCTTTCGCATACTTCATCACATTTGGAGCCTCGAAAGTGAGTTGCCTACTTTTCTAATGAAAATGAAACGGCGAAAATGAATAAGAAATGAAATACGATACATCATTCACAAGCAGCGATGACGTCACCATGCGGCCAGTTTGTCGCTCGACAACTTAACCTGAGCTGAAAACACAAGTCTGTTGTTATTATGACATTCGATTCAGAAACGGCATAAAGCGAGAACGTCGGAAGAGAAAGATGGATGAAATCGAACGAAACCAGCAAATACTGCGGCTTTACCGTAAACGTAATGTGATTCCACAAAAACTGCTGGTTTTGCGTTATCGTTCTTTTTGCAAAGCTACTGTGATCTTAGAGGTACAAATAATCAAATATGCATTGTAGTAAATAATTCACGAATCATGGTCATTATCAACTGACTTAACCCTCGCCAGTGCAAGGGGGGGGATGCCACCCCTCGGTTTTTCGGGAATAACTCTCGTAAATATCAACCGATTGCGATGAAACTTTCAGTACCATACTTTTGAACAATTTGACACATATTCTGAAAATTGTAAACTTGTAAGTCACATGACCCGTGACCTATGACCTGTTTTTCAAGGTCATGTCAGGCGCAACTGGCGTCCCGTAGTATTGATCCTTGAAACTTGTACAGTTTCCGAGTGTTTGTTGTTCAGGAGCATATGCACAGGTGTTTCCAGGAGACAGTTGTGGTTTTCATTGAGATTGTGACCTCGATTGACCTTTCCAGAGGTCAACCGAGGTCACTGACCTCTGATGACCTCATATTACTTTTTGGCTTCTGGCAGTTTCCAGGACATTTTGTGACGCTGATTTCGAATATGGGATCCATTTTACATAATTATATGTTCCACTGGGGTCTGTACCCCCCACAGGTCAACCAAGGTCATTGACCTCAAATGACCTGGCATGACCTTTTTGGAATTTGGCAGTTTCTAGGACATTTTTTGACACTAATTTCAAATTTGGCACCCATTTAGCATATTTATATGCTCATTCGCGATTCTAGCTCGATTAAATTCAATTTGTACGCATTTACAATTTGGTTGACTTTTGGGTCATTGACATGCTCTCAGAGTTCACCTAATGACTTAGCACCTTAAAATCGGGTGTCAATGGCTTCCTCTCGTGACAAGCAACACGTTCGTTTTTTAAACGAAGCTCTATCTCAATTAGGTGCGAAACGCTAGGGGAGGGGGTTATACCCCCCCCCCCCCCCCCCTGCACGGTCACGTACTGATCGGACGCTGCACGGGCGAGGGTTAAAGTATATCGACGTGCAATTGTGAAAAGCCTCGATATGTAGACCTATCCCGAAACACATGAATCTGACTAGACTGTATGTGATCACCAGCCAACACTGCGACTTCACCATAAATGAACACTGTCAACACAGCCGGGACCTTAGTCAGCCTCTGCAGCTCGGAATGGGACTAACACCGTCCTGACAATGTAGTACCCAGTCACCGCCAACACGCCAACACGCCACCACGCCACCACTCCGACGTCGCTCGTAAGTGTGTGGCAAACCTTAGCGAAGCCAGGCAGTGATCGTACACTGCATGGTGTCCAGTCAGGCTGGGGACCGGCCCAACATATGTTAGTCCGTTTCCCTCAACGGAGTGGCAATCAGGCCAGTCTTCAGCCGCTTTCACAAACCCTGTCACAAAGAGCGGGGGGGGGGCGTCCCATCACTCTACCCCTCACCGTTCCACCGAGTAGGGCGTTCCGTCCCATCACTGTGCCCCACCGCCATCCAGCGGCCATGTCTGCAGCCTTCCATCTAACAGCGCCGCCACCAGACCCGGCCTGCGGGGGTGGAACACCACGTCACTAACCCCCATCACTGTGCCCCACCGCCATCCAGCGGCCATGTCTGCAGCCTTCCATCTAACAGCGCCGCCACCAGACCCGGCCTGCGGGGGTGGAACGCCACGTCACTAACCCCCATCACTGTGCCCCACCGCCATCCAGCGGCCATGTCTGCAGCCTTCCATCTAACAGCGCCGCCACCAGACCCGGCCTGCGGGGGTGGAACGCCACGTCACTAACCCCCATCACTGTGCCCCACCGCCATCCAGCGGCCATGTCTGCAGCCTTCCATCTAACAGCGCCGCCACCAGACCCGGCCTGCGGGGGTGGAACGCCACGTCACTAACCCCCATCACTGTGCCCCACCGCCATCCAGCGGCCATGTCTGCAGCCTTCCATCTAACAGCGCCGCCACCAGACCCGGCCTGCGGGGGTGGAACGCCACGTCACTAACCCCCATCACTGTGCCCCACCGCCATCGAGCGGCCATGTCTGCAGCCTTCCATCTAACAGCGCCGCCACCAGACCCGGCCTGCGGGGGTGGAACGCCACGTCACTAACCCCCATCACTGTGCCCCACCGCCATCCAGCGGCCATGTCTGCAGCCTTCCATCTAACAGCGCCGCCACCAGACCCGGCCTGCGGGGGTGGAGCGCCACGTCACTAACCCCCATCACTGTGCCCCACCGCCATCCAGCGGCCATGTCTGCAGCCTTCCATCTAACAGCGCCGCCACCAGACCCGGCCTGCGGGGGTGGAACGCCACGTCACTAACCCCCATCACTGTGCCCCACCGCCATCGAGCGGCCATGTCTGCAGCCTTCCATCTAACAGCGCCGCCACCAGACCCGGCCTGCGGGGGTGGAACGCCACGTCACTAACCCCCATCACTGTGCCCCACCGCCATCCAGCGGCCATGTCTGCAGCCTTCCATCTAACAGCGCCGCCACCAGACCCGGCCTGCGGGGGTGGAACGCCACGTCACTAACCCCCATCACTGTGCCCCACCGCCATCCAGCGGCCATGTCTGCAGCCTTCCATCTAACAGCGCCGCCACCAGACCCGGCCTGCGGGGGTGGAACGCCACGTCACTAACCCCATCACTGTGCCCCACCGCCATCCAGCGGCCATGTCTGCAGCCTTCCATCTAACAGCGCCGCCACCAGACCCGGCCTGCGGGGGTGGAACGCCACGTCACTAACCCCCATCACTGTGCCCCACCGCCATCCAGCGGCCATGTCTGCAGCCTTCCATCTAACAGCGCCGCCACCAGACCCGGCCTGCGGGGGTGGAACGCCACGTCACTAACCCCTGCCGCGGCCGCGCGCAGCCTGGCCAGCGGCCCCCGCACGCTCCGCAGATCCCAGAGCCACACGTGCGCCGCGTCCGACCCCAGCGCCACCAGTCGGCCGCAGGGGCTGACCTGGAACCCCGCTGGAAGGGCGCGCAGGTCGCCAGCAGGCAGTCGCGCCGCCAGCCGACCGCAGCGAACATCCCACAGTCGCACCCCATCGCCGACGGCAGCCGAGCCGACCAGGTCGTACAGCGGCAGGGCGGCGGGCAGGTGGGGCGAGCCCTCGCAGAGACGGGCGAGGTGGGGCGGCCGGGGGTGCGCGGCCGGGAGGGTTAGCGCTACACGGCCTGTCTGCACGTCCAGCAGGCGGATGCAGTGGTCGGAGCAGCAGGCGACGGCGAGGGTGGAGCGGAGCTGGGACGCGCCGGTCACGTGGACAACCTCGCGACAGGGCAGGCGGCACTGCATGACTGGCCGGAGTATGCTGCCCCTGTTGCCGCTGCCACTGGGAGAGGAGGACGGAGAGAAGAGCAGAGTTAGGCACCGGCCATGTGGAGACGAGGGAGAAGCCAGAAGGGGTCGAGACACAAACGGTGTTCTACATATGACAGTACAGTGATGGAAGTACATGTAACACCTGGAATTATCTCACAGCTCTCTAAACATAAAACAAGTCCACGATCACATGACGAATTGTCAGTATATGCATATCATGATACCTTGTAACTCGCGCAACATTTTGTGCCATCTTGCTCCAAACACCACAAGTACAGTGTACACCTCTCGCCGTAGTTTAGCTTAACACAGCGTGCCGCGTGTGACGTAACAACCAGCCCTGGAGACGTCGCTGTACCTGTGTGCGGCGGCGGCAGTGGCGCCCTCCTCCGGCAGACGACACAGCTCCACCGTGTCTCCTCGGGACGCCAGCAGGAACTCGTCAGTGAAGAAGAACTGAGCCGCCGTGAAGGGAGCGCTGCCTGGAGGACGGCGACCACATAGCTCGCCGCCCGGGAACGACCACAGCTGAACGCCGGCCGCCGACACCGCCGCCTGGTGGTAGCGAAACGAACTTATGGTGTGAGGAATGCCTTAGGTGAACGACAAGTTCTTGTGGTTCATGGTTGTGGCAAGTACGAAATCTAACTCACATGCATGAATGCACATAGAGCACTTAGCATGCAATAAATACTTGACCTTGACTTTAAGGCACAAGATTCTCTACGTCTACGACATAGTTGTTGTTATATAGTCGGGCAGTGAATTGGCAGCTCTCTATGTCTCCTACCAGTCTATTGCCGCTCAGACTCCAGGCAACATAAGCGATTGCGCCCTGCGTTCCCAGCAGAAACTGGTCCTGGGTGACATCCAGCTGGTGGAGCCGGGCCACCTCCAGAGCGTGGCCCTGCCGGCTGGTACAGGCCAGGTGTCGGCCGCTGCCTGTTAAACACAAACATCGGGTAAATGGTTAAAAGATCACGTGGTAAAGGATTTAGTTCTTCAAAAGTTCACATAGGATAACGTTTATGAGGTAATACAAAATTATGCGACAAAGACCAATATGGCATGGATGAAAGAACGTAAGTGAACAAATCGGTTAGGTTAGATTATGGATGACAGGGTTACGACAGATGGGTATACTTGGGATACTTTGCTACAACCCACCGCTGACCCGACAGAGCGATCCTCAGCAGGGTATCCCCCGGACGGAGGATCCTCAGCAGGGTATCCCCCGGACGGAGGATCCTCAGCAGGGTATCCCCCGGACGGAGGATCCTCAGCCACACAGTGACACACACGAGTCACCGCTAACCTGACAGAGCGATCCTCAGTAGGGTATCCCCGGACGGAGGATCCTCAGCAGGGTATCCCCCGGACGGAGGATCCTCAGCCACACAGTGACACACACGAGTCACCGCTAACCTGACAGAGCGATCCTCAGCAGGGTGTTCCCCGAACGGAGGATCCTCAGCCACACAGTGACACACACGAGTCACTACTAACCCCACAGAGCGATCCTCAGCAGGGTATCCCCCGGACGGAGGATCCTCAGCAGGGTATCCCCCGGACGGAGGATCCTCAGCCACACAGTGACACACACGAGTCACCGCTAACCTGACAGAGCGATCCTCAGCAGGGTATCCCCGGACGGAGGATCCTTAGCAGGGTATTCCCCGGACGGAGGATCCTCAGCCACACAGTGACACACACGAGTCACCACTAACCCAACAGAGCGATCCTCAGCAGGGTATCTCCCTGACGGAGGATCCTCAGCAGGGTATCCCCCGGATGGAGGATCCTCAGCCACACAGTGACACACACGAGTCACCACTAACCCGACAGAGCGATCCTCAGTAGGGTATCCCCGGACGGAGGATCCTCAGCAGGGTATCCCCCGGACGGAGGATCCTCAGCAGGGTATCCCCCGGACGGAGGATCCTTAGCAGGGTATCCCCCGGATGGAGGATCCTCAGCCACACAGTGACACACACGAGTCACCACTAACCCGACAGAGCGATCCTCAGTAGGGTATCCCCGGACGGAGGATCCTCAGCAGGGTATCCCCCGGACGGAGGATCCTCAGCAGGGTATCCCCCGGACGGAGGATCCTCAGCAGGGTATCCCCCGGACGGAGGATCCTCAGCCACACAGTGACACACACGAGTCACCACTAACCCGACAGAGCGATCCTCAGCAGGGTATCTCCCTGACGGAGGATCCTCAGCAGGGTATCCCCCGGATGGAGGATCCTCAGCCACACAGTGACACACACGAGTCACCACTAACCCAACAGAGCGATCCTCAGCAGGGTATCTCCCTGACGGAGGATCCTTAGCAGGGTATTCCCCGGATGGAGGATCCTCAGCCACACAGTGACACACACGAGTCACCGCTAACCCAACAGAGCGATCCTCAGTAGGGTATCCCCGGACGGAGGATCCTCAGCAGGGTATCCCCCGGACGGAGGATCCTCAGCAGGGTCTCCCCCGGACGGAGAATCCTCAGCAGGGTATCCCCCGGATGGAGGATCCTCAGCCACACAGTGACACACACGAGTCACCGCTAACCCAACAGAGCGATCCTCAGTAGGGTATCCCCGGACGGAGGATCCTCAGCAGGGTATCCCCGGACGGAGGATCCTCAGCAGGGTATCCCCCGGATGGAGGATCCTCAGCCACACAGTGACACACACGAGTCACCACTAACCCAACAGAGCGATCCTCAGCAGGGTATCCCCCTGACGGAGGATCCTTAGCAGGGTATTCCCCGGACGGAGGATCCTCAGCAGGGTATCCCCCGGACGGAGGATCCTCAGCAGGGTATCCCCCGGACGGAGGATCATCAGCAGGGTATCCCCCGGATGGAGGATCCTCAGCCACACAGTGACACACACGAGTCACCACTAACCTGACAGAGCGATCCTCAGCAGGGTATCTCCCTGACGGAGGATCCTTAGCAGGGTATCCCCCGGATGGAGGATCCTCAGCCACACAGTGACACACACGAGTCACCGCTAACCCGACAGAGCGATCCTCAGCAGGGTATCCCCGGACGGAGGATCCTCAGCAGGGTATCCCCCGGACGGAGGATCCTCAGCCACACAGTGACACACACGAGTCACCACTAACCCAACAGAGCGATCCTCAGCAGGGTATCTCCCTGACGGAGGATCCTCAGCAGGGTATCCCCCGGACGGAGGATCCTCAGCCACACAGTGACACACACGAGTCACCACTAACCTGACAGAGCGATCCTCAGCAGGGTATCTCCCTGACGGAGGATCCTTAGCAGGGTATCCCCCGGATGGAGGATCCTCAGCCACACAGTGACACACACGAGTCACCACTAACCCGACAGAGCGATCCTCAGCAGGGTATCCCCGGACGGAGGATCCTCAGCAGGGTATCCCCCGGACGGAGGATCCTCAGCCACACAGTGACACACACGAGTCACCACTAACCCAACAGAGCGATCCTCAGCAGGGTATCTCCCTGACGGAGGATCCTCAGCAGGGTATCCCCCGGATGGAGGATCCTCAGCCACACAGTGACACACACGAGTCACCGCTAACCCAACAGAGCGATCCTCAGCAGGGTATCCCCCTGACGGAGGATCCTCAGCAGGGTATCCCCCGGATGGAGGATCCTCAGCCACACAGTGACACACACGAGTCACCACTAACCTGACAGAGCGATCCTCAGCAGGGTATCTCCCTGACGGAGGATCCTTAGCAGGGTATTCCCCGGACGGAGGATCCTCAGCCACACAGTGACACACACGAGTCACCACTAACCCGACAGAGCGATCCTCAGCAGGGTATCCCCCGGACGGAGGATCCTCAGCAGGGTATCCCCCGAACGGAGGATCCTCAGCAGGGTATCCCCCGGACGGAGGATCCTCAGCAGGGTATCCCATGGACGGAGGATCCTCAGCAGGGTATCTCCCGGACGGAGGATCCTCAGCAGGGTATCCCCCGAACGGAGGATCCTCAGCAGGGTATCCCCCGGACGGAGGATCCTCAGCAGGGTATCCCCTGGACGGAGGATCCTCAGCAGGGTATCCCCGGACGGAGGATCCTCAGCCACACAGTGATACACACGAGTCACCGCCAACCTGACAGAGCGATCCTCAGCAGGGTATCTCCCTGACGGAGGATCCTTAGCAGGGTATTCCCCGGACGGAGGATCCTCAGCCACACAGTGACACACACGAGTCACCACTAACCTGACAGAGCGATCCTCAGCAGGGTATCTCCCTGACGGAGGATCCTTAGCAGGGTATCCCCTGGACAGAGGATCCTCAGCCACACAGTGACACACACGAGTCACCACTAACCTGAGAGAGCGATCCTCAGCAGGGTATCCCCCGGACGGAGGATCCTCAGCAGGGTATCCCCCGGACGGAGGATCCTCAGCAGGGTATCTCCCGGACGGAGGATCCTCAGCAGGGTATCCCCCGGACGGAGGATCCTCAGCAGGGTATCTCCCGGACGGAGGATCCTCAGCAGGGTATCCCCCGGACGGAGGATCCTCAGCCACACAGTGACACACACGAGTCACCACTAACCCGACAGAGCGATCCTCAGTAGGGTATCTCCCTGACGGAGGATCCTTAGCAGGGTATTCCCCGGACGGAGGATCCTCAGCCACACAGTGACACACACGAGTCACCACTAACCTGACAGAGCGATCCTCAGCAGGGTATCTCCCTGACGGAGGATCCTTAGCAGGGTATTCCCCGGACGGAGGATCCTCAGCCACACAGTGACACACACGAGTCACCGCTAACCTGACAGAGCGATCCTCAGCAGGGTATCTCCCTGACGGAGGATCCTTAGCAGGGTATTCCCCGGACGGAGGATCCTCAGCCACACAGTGACACACACGAGTCACCGCTAACCTGACAGAGCGATCCTCAGCAAGGTATCTCCCTGACGGAGGATCCTCAGCGGTCGGCTGGCGGTCGGCGGCGGTGTCAGGTGACATTGGTAGTGCAGTGTGTGCCGGTCTGGGGGCCGGTCACGTGACTTGGCGGGCCGCTGTCCGGCAGTAGGCAGACTGGACAATGACAGCCGGGAGGAGACTGCCTGTTGAAAATTCACACACACGCATACACACGGTCAGCGAGATGACAAACGCAAATACACATACACTTTTCCGGAAAATCTAAGGCTTTTATGATTACACATTAACTTATGTATGTATTGTATGTACGACGTATGTGATATGATTCGATTAATGATCTCAACCAGAATACAAGTAAACTGTCCACGTTCTGAGTGTTCTGACACATATGGTTGATTGGCGTTGTTTTTACCTTGCAGGGCCGGGGCCGTCCAGCGTTCGTCCGAGGCTGAAACATGGTGCGTCGCGGCGCCGTACCGTACCCGGACGAGCGGACCCTGCTGGGCGCCGGCGGCGGGGGCGGCGGGGTCGGCCTGCCGTGCGCCGTGCGGGGAGGCCGGGCACGCAACACCGACTTGGCCGGCAACGGGTGTCTGTGTACAGGACACGCGGCTGTCAAATGATGGACAATGTTCCACACACTCCTGCCGACAATCATGAACACTGGTAGAGCTGAAGGTTATGCCCAGAGGCGACGTTCCCCACACCCCAGGGCCGACAACTGATCGGGAAAGTTGTGTCAAACATCGCAGTAGTAAATAGTAACCCTAGCGACTTCCTGTGTCAATATCCGATGATTGAACAGCTGTAACTACGATGCAGCCAGCACGTAGTATACTCTACTGGCCTACGATCTATTGAAGTGAGGACTGAGGTTCTCATTAAGCCGACATACATATAACCACATCTTAGCACGCGTCTGTCAGTGCTGGGTGGAGACATGCATATAACCACATCTTAGCACGCGTCTGTCACTGCTGGGCGGAGACATACATATAGCCACATCTTAGCACGCGTCTGTCAGTGCTGGACGGAGACATACATATAACCACATCTTAGCACGCGTCTGTCAGTGCTGGGCGGAGACATACATATAACCACATCTTAGCACGCGTCTGTCAGTACTGGGCGGAGACATACATATAACCACATCTTAGCACGCGTCTGTCACTGCTGGGCGGAGACATACATATAGCCACATCTTAGCACGCGTCTGTCAGTGCTGGGCGGAGACATACATATAACCACATCTTAGCACGCGTCTGTCAGTGCTGGGCGGAGACATACATATAACCACATCTTAGCACGCGTCTGTCACTGCTGGGCGGAGACATACATATAACCACATCTTAGCACGCGTCTGTCAGTGCTGGGCGGAGACATGCATATAACCACATATTAGCACGCGTCTGTCAGTACTGGGCGGAGACATGCATATAACCACATCTTAGCACGCGTCTGTCAGTACTGGGCGGAGACATACATATAACCACATCTTAGCACGCGTCTGTCAGTACTGGGCGGAGACATACATATAACCACATCTTAGCACGCGTCTGTCACTGCTGGGCGGAGACATGCATATAACCACATATTAGCACGCGTCTGTCACTGCTGGGCGGAGACATACATATAACCACATCTTAGCACGCGTCTGTCACTGCTGGGCGGAGGCATACATATAACCACATCTTAGCACGCGTCTGTCAGTGCGGGGCGGAGACATACATATAACCACATCTTAGCACGCGTCTGTCACTGCTGGGCGGAGACATACATATAACCACATCTTAGCACGCGTCTGTCAGTACTGGGCGGAGACATACATATAGCCACATCTTAGCACGCGTCTGTCAGTGCTGGGCGGAGACATACATATAACCACATCTTAGCACGCGTCTGTCACTGCTGGGCGGAGACATACATATAACCACATCTTAGCACGCGTCTGTCACTGCTGGGCGGAGACATACATATAACCACATCTTAGCACGCGTCTGTCAGTGCTGGGCGGAGACATGCATATAACCACATATTAGCACGCGTCTGTCAGTACTGGGCGGAGACATGCATATAACCACATCTTAGCACGCGTCTGTCAGTACTGGGCGGAGACATACATATAACCACATCTTAGCACGCGTCTGTCAGTACTGGGCGGAGACATACATATAACCACATCTTAGCACGCGTCTGTCACTGCTGGGCGGAGACATGCATATAACCACATATTAGCACGCGTCTGTCACTGCTGGGCGGAGACATACATATAACCACATCTTAGCACGCGTCTGTCACTGCTGGGCGGAGACATACATATAACCACATCTTAGCACGCGTCTGTCAGTGCGGGGCGGAGACATACATATAACCACATCTTAGCACGCGTCTGTCACTGCTGGGCGGAGACATACATATAACCACATCTTAGCACGCGTCTGTCAGTACTGGGCGGATACATGCATATAACCACATCTTAGCACGCGTCTGTCAGTGCTGGGCGGAGACATACATATAACCACATCTTAGCACGCGTCTGTCACTGCTGGGCGGAGACATACATATAACCACATATTAGCACGCGTCTGTCAGTGCTGGGCGGAGACATACATATAACCACATCTTAGCACGCGTCTGTCACTGCTGGGCGGAGACATACATATAACCACATCTTAGCACGCGTCTGTCAGTACTGGGCGGATACATACATATAACCACATCTTAGCACGCGTCTGTCAGTGCTGGGCGGAGACATACATATAACCACATCTTAGCACGCGTCTGTCAGTGCTGGGCGGAGACATACATATAACCACATCTTAGCACGCGTCTGTCAGTGCTGGGCGGAGACATACATATAACCACATCTTAGCACGCGTCTGTCAGTGCTGGGCGGAGACATACATATAACCACATCTTAGCACGCGTCTGTCAGTGCTGGGCGGAGACATACATATAACCACATCTTAGCACGCGTCTGTCAGTGCTGGGCGTAGACATGCATATAACCACATCTTAGCACGCGTCTGTCAGTGCTGGGCGGAGACATACATATAACCACATCTTAGCACGCGTCTGTCAGTGCTGGGCGGAGACATACATATAACCACATCTTAGCACGCGTCTGTCAGTGCTGGGCGGAGACATACATATAACCACATCTTAGCACGCGTCTGTCAGTGCTGGGTGGAGACATACATATAACCACATCTTAGCACGCGTCTGTCAGTGCTGGGCGGAGACATGCATATAACCACATCTTAGCACGCGTCTGTCAGTGCTGGGCGGAGACATACATATAACCACATCTTAGCACGCGTCTGTCAGTGCTGGGCGGAGACATACATATAACCACATCTTAGCACGCGTCTGTCAGTGCTGGGCGGAGACATACATATAACCACATCTTAGCACGCGTCTGTCAGTGCTGGGCGGAGACATACATATAACCACATCTTAGCACGCGTCTGTCAGTACTGGGCGGAGACATACATATAACCACATCTTAGCACGCGTCTGTCACTGCTGGGCGGAGACATACATATAACCACATCTTAGCACGCGTCTGTCACTGCTGGGCGGAGACATACATATAACCACATCTTAGCACGCGTCTGTCACTGCTGGGCGGAGACATACATATAACCACATCTTAGCACGCGTCTGTCAGTACTGGGCGGAGACATACATATAACCACATCTTAGCACGCGTCTGTCAGTGCTGGGCGGAGACATACATATAACCACATCTTAGCACGCGTCTGTCAGTGCTGGGCGGAGACATGCATATAACCACATATTAGCACGCGTCTGTCCGTACTGGGCGGAGACATACATATAACCACATCTTAGCACGCGTCTGTCACTGCTGGGCGGAGACATACATATAACCACATCTTAGCACGCGTCTGTCAGTGCTGGGCGGAGACATGCATATAACCACATCTTAGCACGCGTCTGTCACTGCTGGGCGGAGACATACATATAACCACATCTTAGCACGCGTCTGTCAGTACTGGGCGGAGACATGCATAAAACCACATCTTAGCACGCGTATGTCAGTACTGGGCGGAGACATGCATATAACCGCATCTTAGCACGCGTCTGTCAGTACTGGGCGGAGACATGCATATAACCACATCTTAGCACGCGTCTGTCACTGCTGGGCGGAGACATACATATAACCACATCTTAGCACGCGTCTGTCACTGCTGGGCGGAGACATGCATATAACCACATCTTAGCACGCGTCTGTTACTGCTGGGCGGAGACATGCATATAACCACATCTTAGCACGCGTCTGTCAGTACTGGGCGGAGACATACATATAACCACATCTTAGCACGCGTCTGTCACTGCTGGGCGGAGACATGCATATAACCACATATTAGCACGCGTCTGTCACTGCTGGGCGGAGACATACATATAACCACATCTTAGCACGCGTCTGTCACTGCTGGGCGGAGGCATACATATAACCACATCTTAGCACGCGTCTGTCAGTGCGGGGCGGAGACATACATATAACCACATCTTAGCACGCGTCTGTCACTGCTGGGCGGAGACATACATATAACCACATCTTAGCACGCGTCTGTCAGTACTGGGCGGAGACATACATATAGCCACATCTTAGCACGCGTCTGTCAGTGCTGGGCGGAGACATACATATAACCACATCTTAGCACGCGTCTGTCACTGCTGGGCGGAGACATACATATAACCACATCTTAGCACGCGTCTGTCACTGCTGGGCGGAGACATACATATAACCACATCTTAGCACGCGTCTGTCAGTGCTGGGCGGAGACATGCATATAACCACATATTAGCACGCGTCTGTCAGTACTGGGCGGAGACATGCATATAACCACATCTTAGCACGCGTCTGTCAGTACTGGGCGGAGACATACATATAACCACATCTTAGCACGCGTCTGTCAGTACTGGGCGGAGACATACATATAACCACATCTTAGCACGCGTCTGTCACTGCTGGGCGGAGACATGCATATAACCACATATTAGCACGCGTCTGTCACTGCTGGGCGGAGACATACATATAACCACATCTTAGCACGCGTCTGTCACTGCTGGGCGGAGACATACATATAACCACATCTTAGCACGCGTCTGTCAGTGCGGGGCGGAGACATACATATAACCACATCTTAGCACGCGTCTGTCACTGCTGGGCGGAGACATACATATAACCACATCTTAGCACGCGTCTGTCAGTACTGGGCGGATACATGCATATAACCACATCTTAGCACGCGTCTGTCAGTGCTGGGCGGAGACATACATATAACCACATCTTAGCACGCGTCTGTCACTGCTGGGCGGAGACATACATATAACCACATATTAGCACGCGTCTGTCAGTGCTGGGCGGAGACATACATATAACCACATCTTAGCACGCGTCTGTCAGTGCTGGGCGGAGACATACATATAACCACATCTTAGCACGCGTCTGTCAGTGCTGGGCGGAGACATACATATAACCACATCTTAGCACGCGTCTGTCAGTGCTGGGCGTAGACATGCATATAACCACATCTTAGCACGCGTCTGTCAGTGCTGGGCGGAGACATACATATAACCACATCTTAGCACGCGTCTGTCAGTGCTGGGCGGAGACATACATATAACCACATCTTAGCACGCGTCTGTCAGTGCTGGGCGGAGACATACATATAACCACATCTTAGCACGCGTCTGTCAGTGCTGGGTGGAGACATACATATAACCACATCTTAGCACGCGTCTGTCAGTGCTGGGCGGAGACATGCATATAACCACATCTTAGCACGCGTCTGTCAGTGCTGGGCGGAGACATACATATAACCACATCTTAGCACGCGTCTGTCAGTGCTGGGCGGAGACATACATATAACCACATCTTAGCACGCGTCTGTCAGTGCTGGGCGGAGACATACATATAACCACATCTTAGCACGCGTCTGTCAGTGCTGGGCGGAGACATACATATAACCACATCTTAGCACGCGTCTGTCAGTACTGGGCGGAGACATACATATAACCACATCTTAGCACGCGTCTGTCACTGCTGGGCGGAGACATACATATAACCACATCTTAGCACGCGTCTGTCACTGCTGGGCGGAGACATACATATAACCACATCTTAGCACGCGTCTGTCACTGCTGGGCGGAGACATACATATAACCACATCTTAGCACGCGTCTGTCAGTACTGGGCGGAGACATACATATAACCACATCTTAGCACGCGTCTGTCAGTGCTGGGCGGAGACATACATATAACCACATCTTAGCACGCGTCTGTCAGTGCTGGGCGGAGACATGCATATAACCACATATTAGCACGCGTCTGTCCGTACTGGGCGGAGACATACATATAACCACATCTTAGCACGCGTCTGTCACTGCTGGGCGGAGACATACATATAACCACATCTTAGCACGCGTCTGTCAGTGCTGGGCGGAGACATGCATATAACCACATCTTAGCACGCGTCTGTCACTGCTGGGCGGAGACATACATATAACCACATCTTAGCACGCGTCTGTCAGTACTGGGCGGAGACATGCATAAAACCACATCTTAGCACGCGTATGTCAGTACTGGGCGGAGACATGCATATAACCGCATCTTAGCACGCGTCTGTCAGTACTGGGCGGAGACATGCATATAACCACATCTTAGCACGCGTCTGTCACTGCTGGGCGGAGACATACATATAACCACATCTTAGCACGCGTCTGTCACTGCTGGGCGGAGACATGCATATAACCACATCTTAGCACGCGTCTGTTACTGCTGGGCGGAGACATGCATATAACCACATCTTAGCACGCGTCTGTCACTGCTGGGCGGAGACATGCATATAACCACATCTTAGCACGCGTCTGTCACTGCTGGGCGGAGACATGCATATAACCACATCTTAGCACGCGTCTGTCACTGCTGGGCGGAGACATGCATATAACCACATATTAACACGCGTCTGTCAGTACTGGGCGGAGACATGCATATAACCACATCTTAGCACGCGTCTGTCAGTACTGGGCGGAGACATGCATATAACCACATCTTAGCACGCGTCTGTCACTGCTGGGCGGAGACATACATATAACCACATCTTAGCACGCGTCTGTCAGTACTGGGCGGAGACATACATATAACCACATCTTAGCACGCGTCTGTCCGTACTGGGCGGAGACATACATATAACCACATCTTAGCACGCGTCTGTCAGTGCTGGGCGGAGACATACATATAACCACATCTTAGCACGCGTCTGTCAGTGCTGGGCGGATACATACATATAACCACATCTTAGCACGCGTCTGTCAGTGCTGGGCGGAGACATACATATAACCACATCTTAGCACGCGTCTGTCACTGCTGGGCGGAGACATACATATAACCACATTTTAGCACGCGTCTGTCAGTGCTGGGCGGAGACATACATATAACCACATCCTAGCACGCGTCTGTCACTGCTGGGCGGAGACATACATATAACCACATATTAGCACGCGTCTGTCAGTGCTGGGCGGAGACATACATATAACCACATCTTAGCACGCGTCTGTCAGTGCTGGGCGGAGACATACATATAACCACATCTTAGCACGCGTCTGTCAGTACTGGGCGGAGACATGCATATAACCACATCTAAGCACGCGTCTGTCAGTGCTGGGCGGAGACATGCATATAACCACATATTAGCACGCGTCTGTCAGTACTGGGCGGATACATGCATATAACCACATCTTAGCACGCGTCTGTCAGTGCTGGGCGGAGACATACATATAACCACATCTTAGCACGCGTCTGTCACTGCTGGGCGGAGACATACATATAACCACATCTTAGCACGCGTCTGTCAGTGCTGGGCGGAGACATGCATATAACCACATCTTAGCACGCGTCTGTCAGTGCTGGGCGGAGACATACATATAACCACATCTTAACACGCGTCTGTCAGTGCTGGGCGGAGACATACATATAACCACATATTTGCACGCGTCTGTCAGTGCTGGGCGGAGACATACATATAACCACATCTTAGCACGCGTCTGTCAGTGCTGGGCGGAGACATACATATAACCACATCTTAGCACGCGTCTGTCAGTGCTGGGCGGAGACATACATATAACCACATATTAGCACGCGTCTGTCAGTGCTGGGCGGAGACATACATATAACCACATCTTAGCACGCGTCTGTCAGTGCTGGGCGGAGACATACATATAACCACATCTTAGCACGCGTCTGTCAGTGCTGGGCGGAGACATACATATAACCACATATTAGCACGCGTCTGTCAGTGCTGGGCGGAGACATACATATAACCACATCTTAGCACGCGTCTGTCAGTGCTGGGCGGAGACATACATATAACCACATCTTAGCACGCGTCTGTCAGTGCTGGGCGGAGACATACATATAACCACATCTTAGCACGCGTCTGTCAGCGCTGGGCGGAGACATGCATATAACCACATCTTAGCACGCGTCTGTCAGTACTGGGCGGAGACATGCATATAACCACATCTTAGCACGCGTCTGTCAGTACTGGGCGGAGACATGCATATAACCACATCTTAGCACGCGTCTGTCAGCGCTGGGCGGAGACATGCATATAACCACATCTTAGCACGCGTCTGTCAGTGCTGGGCGGAGACATACATATAACCACATCTTAGCACGCGTCTGTCAGTGCTGGGCGGAGACATACATATAACCACATCTTAGCACGCGTCTGTCAGTGCTGGGCGGAGACATGCATATAACCACATCTTAGCACGCGTCTGTCAGTGCTGGGCGGAGACATACATATAACCACATCTTAGCACGCGTCTGTCAGTGCTGGGCGGAGACATGCATATAACCACATCTTAGCACGCGTCTGTCAGTGCTGGGCGGAGACATGCATATACCCACATCTTAGCACGCGTCTGTCAGTACTGGGCGGAGACATACATATAACCACATCTTAGCACGCGTCTGTCAGCGCTGGGCGGAGACATACATATAACCACATCTTAGCACGCGTCTGTCACTGCTGGGCGGAGACATACATATAACCACATATTAGCACGCGTCTGTCAGTGCTGGGCGGAGACATACATATAACCACATCTTAGCACGCGTCTGTCAGTGCTGGGCGGAGACATGCATATAACCACATCTTAGCACGCGTCTGTCAGTGCTGGGTGGAGACATACATATAACCACATCTTAGCACGCGTCTGTCAGTACTGGGCGGAGACATGCATATAACCACATCTAAGCACGCGTCTGTCAGTGCTGGGCGGAGACATACATATAACCACATCTTAGCACGCGTCTGTCAGTACTGGGCGGAGACATACATATAACCACATTTTAGCACGCGTCTGTCAGTGCTGGGCGGAGACATGCATATAACCACATCTTAGCACGCGTCTGTCAGTGCTGGGCGGAGACATACATATAACCACATCTTAGCACGCGTCTGTCACTGCTGGGCGGAGACATACATATAACCACATCTTAGCACGCGTCTGTCAGTGCTGGGCGGAGACATACATATAACCACATCTTAGCACGCGTCTGTCAGTGCTGGGCGGAGACATACATATAACCACATCTTAGCACGCGTCTGTCACTGCTGGGCGGAGACATACATATAACCACATTTTAGCACGCGTCTGTCAGTGCTGGGCGGAGACATACATATAACCACATCTTAGCACGCGTCTGTCACTGCTGGGCGGAGACATACATATAACCACATATTAGCACGCGTCTGTCAGTGCTGGGCGGAGACATACATATAACCACATCTTAGCACGCGTCTGTCAGTGCTGGGCGGAGACATACATATAACCACATCTTAGCACGCGTCTGTCAGTACTGGGCGGAGACATGCATATAACCACATCTAAGCACGCGTCTGTCAGTGCTGGGCGGAGACATGCATATAACCACATATTAGCACGCGTCTGTCAGTACTGGGCGGAGACATGCATATAACCACATCTTAGCACGCGTCTGTCAGTGCTGGGCGGAGACATACATATAACCACATCTTAGCACGCGTCTGTCACTGCTGGGCGGAGACATACATATAACCACATCTTAGCACGCGTCTGTCAGTGCTGGGCGGAGACATGCATATAACCACATCTTAGCACGCGTCTGTCAGTGCTGGGCGGAGACATACATATAACCACATCTTAGCACGCGTCTGTCAGTGCTGGGCGGAGACATACATATAACCACATATTAGCACGCGTCTGTCAGTGCTGGGCGGAGACATACATATAACCACATCTTAGCACGCGTCTGTCAGTGCTGGGCGGAGACATACATATAACCACATCTTAGCACGCGTCTGTCAGTGCTGGGCGGAGACATACATATAACCACATATTAGCACGCGTCTGTCAGTGCTGGGCGGAGACATGCATATAACCACATCTTAGCACGCGTCTGTCACTGCTGGGCGGAGACATGCATATAACCACATATTAGCACGCGTCTGTCAGTACTGGGCGGAGACATGCATATAACCACATCTTAGCACGCGTCTGTCAGTGCTGGGCGGAGACATGCATATAACCACATCTTAGCACGCGTCTGTCAGCGCTGGGCGGAGACATGCATATAACCACATCTTAGCACGCGTCTGTCACTGCTGGGCGGAGACATGCATATAACCACATCTTAGCACGCGTCTGTCAGTGCTGGGCGGAGACATACATATAACCACATCTTAGCACGCGTCTGTCAGTGCTGGGCAGAGACATACATATAACCACATCTTAGCACGCGTCTGTCAGTGCTGGGCGGAGACATACATATAACCACATCTTAGCACGCGTCTGTCAGTGCTGGGCGGAGACATACATATAACCACATCTTAGCACGCGTCTGTCACTGCTGGGCGGAGACATGCATATAACCACATCTTAGCACGCGTCTGTCAGTACTGGGCGGAGACATACATATAACCACATCTTAGCACGCGTCTGTCAGTACTGGGCGGAGACATACATATAACCACATTTTAGCACGCGTCTGTCAGTACTGGGCGGAGACATACATATAACCACATTTTAGCACGCGTCTGTCAGTGCTGGGCGGAGACATGCATATAACCACATCTTAGCACGCGTCTGTCAGTGCTGGGCGGAGACATACATATAACCACATCTTAGCACGCGTCTGTGACTGCTGGGCGGAGACATACATATAACCACATCTTAGCACGCGTCTGTCAGTGCTGGGCGGAGACATACATATAACCACATCTTAGCACGCGTCTGTCACTGCTGGGCGGAGACATACATATAACCACATCTTAGCACGCGTCTGTCAGTGCTGGGCGGAGACATGCATATAACCACATCTTAGCACGCGTCTGTCACTGCTGGGCGGAGACATACATATAACCACATCTTAGCACGCGTCTGTCAGTACTGGGCGGAGACATACATATAACCACATCTTAGCACGCGTCTGTCCGTACTGGGCGGAGACATACATATAACCACATCTTAGCACGCGTCTGTCAGTGCTGGGTGGAGACATACATATAACCACATCTTAGCACGCGTCTGTCAGTACTGGGCGGAGACATGCATATAACCACATCTAAGCACGCGTCTGTCAGTGCTGGGCGGAGACATACATATAACCACATCTTAGCACGCGTCTGTCAGTACTGGGCGGAGACATACATATAACCACATTTTAGCACGCGTCTGTCAGTGCTGGGCGGAGACATGCATATAACCACATCTTAGCACGCGTCTGTCAGTGCTGGGCGGAGACATACATATAACCACATCTTAGCACGCGTCTGTCACTGCTGGGCGGAGACATACATATAACCACATCTTAGCACGCGTCTGTCAGTGCTGGGCGGAGACATACATATAACCACATCTTAGCACGCGTCTGTCAGTGCTGGGCGGAGACATACATATAACCACATCTTAGCACGCGTCTGTCACTGCTGGGCGGAGACATACATATAACCACATTTTAGCACGCGTCTGTCAGTGCTGGGCGGAGACATACATATAACCACATCTTAGCACGCGTCTGTCACTGCTGGGCGGAGACATACATATAACCACATATTAGCACGCGTCTGTCAGTGCTGGGCGGAGACATACATATAACCACATCTTAGCACGCGTCTGTCAGTGCTGGGCGGAGACATACATATAACCACATCTTAGCACGCGTCTGTCAGTACTGGGCGGAGACATGCATATAACCACATCTAAGCACGCGTCTGTCAGTGCTGGGCGGAGACATGCATATAACCACATATTAGCACGCGTCTGTCAGTACTGGGCGGAGACATACATATAACCACATCTTAGCACGCGTCTGTCAGCGCTGGGCGGAGACATGCATATAACCACATCTTAGCACGCGTCTGTCCGTACTGGGCGGAGACATACATATAACCACATCTTAGCACGCGTCTGTCACTGCTGGGCGGAGACATACATATAACCACATCTTAGCACGCGTCTGTCAGTGCTGGGCGGAGACATACATATAACCACATCTTAGCACGCGTCTGTCAGTGCTGGGCGGAGACATACATATAACCACATCTTAGCACGCGTCTGTCAGTGCTGGGCGGAGACATACATATAACCACATCTTAGCACGCGTCTGTCAGTACTGGGCGGAGACATACATATAACCACATCTTAGCACGCGTCTGTCAGTGCTGGGCGGAGACATGCATATAACCACATCTTAGCACGCGTCTGTCAGTGCTGGGCGGAGACATACATATAACCACATCTTAGCACGCGTCTGTCACTGCTGGGCGGAGACATACATATAACCACATCTTAGCACGCGTCTGTCAGTGCTGGGCGGAGACATGCATATAACCACATCTTAGCACGCGTCTGTCAGTGCTGGGCGGAGACATACATATAACCACATCTTAGCACGCGTCTGTCAGTGCTGGGCGGAGACATACATATAACCACATATTAGCACGCGTGTGTCAGTGCTGGGCGGAGACATACATATAACCACATCTTAGCACGCGTCTGTCAGTGCTGGGCGAAGACATACATATAACCACATCTTAGCACGCGTCTGTCAGTGCTGGGCGGAGACATACATATAACCACATATTAGCACGCGTCTGTCAGTGCTGGGCGGAGACATACATATAACCACATCTTAGCACGCGTCTGTCACTGCTGGGCGGAGACATACATATAACCACATATTAGCACGCGTCTGTCAGTGCTGGGCGGAGACATACATATAACCACATCTTAGCACGCGTCTGTCAGTGCTGGGCGGAGACATGCATATAACCACATCTTAGCACGCGTCTGTCAGTGCTGGGTGGAGACATACATATAACCACATCTTAGCACGCGTCTGTCAGTACTGGGCGGAGACATGCATATAACCACATCTAAGCACGCGTCTGTCAGTGCTGGGCGGAGACATACATATAACCACATCTTAGCACGCGTCTGTCAGTACTGGGCGGAGACATACATATAACCACATTTTAGCACGCGTCTGTCAGTGCTGGGCGGAGACATGCATATAACCACATCTTAGCACGCGTCTGTCAGTGCTGGGCGGAGACATACGTATAACCACATCTTAGCACGCGTCTGTCACTGCTGGGCGGAGACATACATATAACCACATCTTAGCACGCGTCTGTCAGTGCTGGGCGGAGACATACATATAACCACATCTTAGCACGCGTCTGTCAGTACTGGGCGGAGACATGCATATAACCACATCTAAGCACGCGTCTGTCAGTGCTGGGCGGAGACATACATATAACCACATCTTAGCACGCGTCTGTCAGTACTGGGCGGAGACATACATATAACCACATTTTAGCACGCGTCTGTCAGTGCTGGGCGGAGACATGCATATAACCACATCTTAGCACGCGTCTGTCAGTGCTGGGCGGAGACATACATATAACCACATCTTAGCACGCGTCTGTCACTGCTGGGCGGAGACATACATATAACCACATCTTAGCACGCGTCTGTCAGTGCTGGGCGGAGACATACATATAACCACATCTTAGCACGCGTCTGTCAGTGCTGGGCGGAGACATACATATAACCACATCTTAGCACGCGTCTGTCACTGCTGGGCGGAGACATACATATAACCACATTTTAGCACGCGTCTGTCAGTGCTGGGCGGAGACATACATATAACCACATCTTAGCACGCGTCTGTCACTGCTGGGCGGAGACATACATATAACCACATATTAGCACGCGTCTGTCAGTGCTGGGCGGAGACATACATATAACCACATCTTAGCACGCGTCTGTCAGTGCTGGGCGGAGACATACATATAACCACATCTTAGCACGCGTCTGTCAGTACTGGGCGGAGACATGCATATAACCACATCTAAGCACGCGTCTGTCAGTGCTGGGCGGAGACATGCATATAACCACATATTAGCACGCGTCTGTCAGTACTGGGCGGAGACATACATATAACCACATCTTAGCACGCGTCTGTCAGCGCTGGGCGGAGACATGCATATAACCACATCTTAGCACGCGTCTGTCCGTACTGGGCGGAGACATACATATAACCACATCTTAGCACGCGTCTGTCACTGCTGGGCGGAGACATACATATAACCACATCTTAGCACGCGTCTGTCAGTGCTGGGCGGAGACATACATATAACCACATCTTAGCACGCGTCTGTCAGTGCTGGGCGGAGACATACATATAACCACATCTTAGCACGCGTCTGTCAGTGCTGGGCGGAGACATACATATAACCACATCTTAGCACGCGTCTGTCAGTACTGGGCGGAGACATACATATAACCACATCTTAGCACGCGTCTGTCAGTGCTGGGCGGAGACATGCATATAACCACATCTTAGCACGCGTCTGTCAGTGCTGGGCGGAGACATACATATAACCACATCTTAGCACGCGTCTGTCACTGCTGGGCGGAGACATACATATAACCACATCTTAGCACGCGTCTGTCAGTGCTGGGCGGAGACATGCATATAACCACATCTTAGCACGCGTCTGTCAGTGCTGGGCGGAGACATACATATAACCACATCTTAGCACGCGTCTGTCAGTGCTGGGCGGAGACATACATATAACCACATATTAGCACGCGTGTGTCAGTGCTGGGCGGAGACATACATATAACCACATCTTAGCACGCGTCTGTCAGTGCTGGGCGGAGACATACATATAACCACATCTTAGCACGCGTCTGTCAGTGCTGGGCGGAGACATACATATAACCACATATTAGCACGCGTCTGTCAGTGCTGGGCGGAGACATACATATAACCACATCTTAGCACGCGTCTGTCACTGCTGGGCGGAGACATACATATAACCACATATTAGCACGCGTCTGTCAGTGCTGGGCGGAGACATACATATAACCACATCTTAGCACGCGTCTGTCAGTGCTGGGCGGAGACATGCATATAACCACATCTTAGCACGCGTCTGTCAGTGCTGGGTGGAGACATACATATAACCACATCTTAGCACGCGTCTGTCAGTACTGGGCGGAGACATGCATATAACCACATCTAAGCACGCGTCTGTCAGTGCTGGGCGGAGACATACATATAACCACATCTTAGCACGCGTCTGTCAGTACTGGGCGGAGACATACATATAACCACATTTTAGCACGCGTCTGTCAGTGCTGGGCGGAGACATGCATATAACCACATCTTAGCACGCGTCTGTCAGTGCTGGGCGGAGACATACGTATAACCACATCTTAGCACGCGTCTGTCACTGCTGGGCGGAGACATACATATAACCACATATTAGCACGCGTCTGTCAGTGCTGGGCGGAGACATACATATAACCACATCTTAGCACGCGTCTGTCAGTGCTGGGCGGAGACATATATATAACCACATCTTAGCACGCGTCTGTCAGTACTGGGCGGAGACATGCATATAACCACATCTAAGCACGCGTCTGTCAGTGCTGGGCGGAGACATGCATATAACCACATATTAGCACGCGTCTGTCAGTACTGGGCGGAGACATGCATATAACCACATCTTAGCACGCGTCTGTCAGTGCTGGGCGGAGACATACATATAACCACATCTTAGCACGCGTCTGTCACTGCTGGGCGGAGACATACATATAACCACATCTTAGCACGCGTCTGTCAGTGCTGGGCGGAGACATACATATAACCACATCTTAGCACGCGTCTGTCAGTGCTGGGCGGAGACATACATATAACCACATCTTAGCACGCGTCTGTCAGTGCTGGGCGGAGACATACATATAACCACATATTAGCACGCGTCTGTCAGTGCTGGGCGGAGACATGCATATAACCACATCTTAGCACGCGTCTGTCACTGCTGGGCGGAGACATGCATATAACCACATATTAGCACGCGTCTGTCAGTACTGGGCGGAGACATGCATATAACCACATCTTAGCACGCGTCTGTCAGCGCTGGGCGGAGACATGCATATAACCACATCTTAGCACGCGTCTGTCACTGCTGGGCGGAGACATGCATATAACCACATCTTAGCACGCGTCTGTCAGTGCTGGGCGGAGACATACATATAACCACATCTTAGCACGCGTCTGTCAGTGCTGGGCAGAGACATACATATAACCACATCTTAGCACGCGTCTGTCAGTGCTGGGCGGAGACATACATATAACCACATCTTAGCACGCGTCTGTCAGTGCTGGGCGGAGACATACATATAACCACATCTTAGCACGCGTCTGTCACTGCTGGGCGGAGACATGCATATAACCACATCTTAGCACGCGTCTGTCAGTACTGGGCGGAGACATACATATAACCACATCTTAGCACGCGTCTGTCAGTACTGGGCGGAGACATACATATAACCACATTTTAGCACGCGTCTGTCAGTACTGGGCGGAGACATACATATAACCACATTTTAGCACGCGTCTGTCAGTGCTGGGCGGAGACATGCATATAACCACATCTTAGCACGCGTCTGTCAGTGCTGGGCGGAGACATACATATAACCACATCTTAGCACGCGTCTGTCACTGCTGGGCGGAGACATACATATAACCACATCTTAGCACGCGTCTGTCAGTGCTGGGCGGAGACATACATATAACCACATCTTAGCACGCGTCTGTCACTGCTGGGCGGAGACATACATATAACCACATCTTAGCACGCGTCTGTCAGTGCTGGGCGGAGACATGCATATAACCACATCTTAGCACGCGTCTGTCACTGCTGGGCGGAGACATACATATAACCACATCTTAGCACGCGTCTGTCAGTACTGGGCGGAGACATACATATAACCACATCTTAGCACGCGTCTGTCCGTACTGGGCGGAGACATACATATAACCACATCTTAGCACGCGTCTGTCAGTGCTGGGTGGAGACATACATATAACCACATCTTAGCACGCGTCTGTCAGTACTGGGCGGAGACATGCATATAACCACATCTAAGCACGCGTCTGTCAGTGCTGGGCGGTGACATACATATAACCACATCTTAGCACGCGTCTGTCAGTACTGGGCGGAGACATACATATAACCACATTTTAGCACGCGTCTGTCAGTGCTGGGCGGAGACATGCATATAACCACATCTTAGCACGCGTCTGTCAGTGCTGGGCGGAGACATACATATAACCACATCTTAGCACGCGTCTGTCACTGCTGGGCGGAGACATACATATAACCACATCTTAGCACGCGTCTGTCAGTGCTGGGCGGAGACATACATATAACCACATCTTAGCACGCGTCTGTCAGTGCTGGGCGGAGACATACATATAACCACATCTTAGCACGCGTCTGTCACTGCTGGGCGGAGACATACATATAACCACATTTTAGCACGCGTCTGTCAGTGCTGGGCGGAGACATACATATAACCACATCTTAGCACGCGTCTGTCACTGCTGGGCGGAGACATACATATAACCACATATTAGCACGCGTCTGTCAGTGCTGGGCGGAGACATACATATAACCACATATTAGCACGCGTCTGTCAGTGCTGGGCGGAGACATGCATATAACCACATCTTAGCACGCGTCTGTCACTGCTGGGCGGAGACATGCATATAACCACATATTAGCACGCGTCTGTCAGTACTGGGCGGAGACATGCATATAACCACATCTTAGCACGCGTCTGTCAGTGCTGGGCGGAGACATGCATATAACCACATCTTAGCACGCGTCTGTCAGCGCTGGGCGGAGACATGCATATAACCACATCTTAGCACGCGTCTGTCACTGCTGGGCGGAGACATGCATATAACCACATCTTAGCACGCGTCTGTCAGTGCTGGGCGGAGACATACATATAACCACATCTTAGCACGCGTCTGTCAGTGCTGGGCAGAGACATACATATAACCACATCTTAGCACGCGTCTGTCAGTGCTGGGCGGAGACATACATATAACCACATCTTAGCACGCGTCTGTCAGTGCTGGGCGGAGACATACATATAACCACATCTTAGCACGCGTCTGTCACTGCTGGGCGGAGACATGCATATAACCACATCTTAGCACGCGTCTGTCAGTACTGGGCGGAGACATACATATAACCACATCTTAGCACGCGTCTGTCAGTACTGGGCGGAGACATACATATAACCACATTTTAGCACGCGTCTGTCAGTACTGGGCGGAGACATACATATAACCACATTTTAGCACGCGTCTGTCAGTGCTGGGCGGAGACATGCATATAACCACATCTTAGCACGCGTCTGTCAGTGCTGGGCGGAGACATACATATAACCACATCTTAGCACGCGTCTGTGACTGCTGGGCGGAGACATACATATAACCACATCTTAGCACGCGTCTGTCAGTGCTGGGCGGAGACATACATATAACCACATCTTAGCACGCGTCTGTCACTGCTGGGCGGAGACATACATATAACCACATCTTAGCACGCGTCTGTCAGTGCTGGGCGGAGACATGCATATAACCACATCTTAGCACGCGTCTGTCACTGCTGGGCGGAGACATACATATAACCACATCTTAGCACGCGTCTGTCAGTACTGGGCGGAGACATACATATAACCACATCTTAGCACGCGTCTGTCCGTACTGGGCGGAGACATACATATAACCACATCTTAGCACGCGTCTGTCAGTGCTGGGTGGAGACATACATATAACCACATCTTAGCACGCGTCTGTCAGTACTGGGCGGAGACATGCATATAACCACATCTAAGCACGCGTCTGTCAGTGCTGGGCGGAGACATACATATAACCACATCTTAGCACGCGTCTGTCAGTACTGGGCGGAGACATACATATAACCACATTTTAGCACGCGTCTGTCAGTGCTGGGCGGAGACATGCATATAACCACATCTTAGCACGCGTCTGTCAGTGCTGGGCGGAGACATACATATAACCACATCTTAGCACGCGTCTGTCACTGCTGGGCGGAGACATACATATAACCACATCTTAGCACGCGTCTGTCAGTGCTGGGCGGAGACATACATATAACCACATCTTAGCACGCGTCTGTCAGTGCTGGGCGGAGACATACATATAACCACATCTTAGCACGCGTCTGTCACTGCTGGGCGGAGACATACATATAACCACATTTTAGCACGCGTCTGTCAGTGCTGGGCGGAGACATACATATAACCACATCTTAGCACGCGTCTGTCACTGCTGGGCGGAGACATACATATAACCACATATTAGCACGCGTCTGTCAGTGCTGGGCGGAGACATACATATAACCACATCTTAGCACGCGTCTGTCAGTGCTGGGCGGAGACATACATATAACCACATCTTAGCACGCGTCTGTCAGTACTGGGCGGAGACATGCATATAACCACATCTAAGCACGCGTCTGTCAGTGCTGGGCGGAGACATGCATATAACCACATATTAGCACGCGTCTGTCAGTACTGGGCGGAGACATACATATAACCACATCTTAGCACGCGTCTGTCAGCGCTGGGCGGAGACATGCATATAACCACATCTTAGCACGCGTCTGTCCGTACTGGGCGGAGACATACATATAACCACATCTTAGCACGCGTCTGTCACTGCTGGGCGGAGACATACATATAACCACATCTTAGCACGCGTCTGTCAGTGCTGGGCGGAGACATACATATAACCACATCTTAGCACGCGTCTGTCAGTGCTGGGCGGAGACATACATATAACCACATCTTAGCACGCGTCTGTCAGTGCTGGGCGGAGACATACATATAACCACATCTTAGCACGCGTCTGTCAGTACTGGGCGGAGACATACATATAACCACATCTTAGCACGCGTCTGTCAGTGCTGGGCGGAGACATGCATATAACCACATCTTAGCACGCGTCTGTCAGTGCTGGGCGGAGACATACATATAACCACATCTTAGCACGCGTCTGTCACTGCTGGGCGGAGACATACATATAACCACATCTTAGCACGCGTCTGTCAGTGCTGGGCGGAGACATGCATATAACCACATCTTAGCACGCGTCTGTCAGTGCTGGGCGGAGACATACATATAACCACATCTTAGCACGCGTCTGTCAGTGCTGGGCGGAGACATACATATAACCACATATTAGCACGCGTGTGTCAGTGCTGGGCGGAGACATACATATAACCACATCTTAGCACGCGTCTGTCAGTGCTGGGCGGAGACATACATATAACCACATCTTAGCACGCGTCTGTCAGTGCTGGGCGGAGACATACATATAACCACATATTAGCACGCGTCTGTCAGTGCTGGGCGGAGACATACATATAACCACATCTTAGCACGCGTCTGTCACTGCTGGGCGGAGACATACATATAACCACATATTAGCACGCGTCTGTCAGTGCTGGGCGGAGACATACATATAACCACATCTTAGCACGCGTCTGTCAGTGCTGGGCGGAGACATGCATATAACCACATCTTAGCACGCGTCTGTCAGTGCTGGGTGGAGACATACATATAACCACATCTTAGCACGCGTCTGTCAGTACTGGGCGGAGACATGCATATAACCACATCTAAGCACGCGTCTGTCAGTGCTGGGCGGAGACATACATATAACCACATCTTAGCACGCGTCTGTCAGTACTGGGCGGAGACATACATATAACCACATTTTAGCACGCGTCTGTCAGTGCTGGGCGGAGACATGCATATAACCACATCTTAGCACGCGTCTGTCAGTGCTGGGCGGAGACATACGTATAACCACATCTTAGCACGCGTCTGTCACTGCTGGGCGGAGACATACATATAACCACATCTTAGCACGCGTCTGTCAGTGCTGGGCGGAGACATACATATAACCACATCTTAGCACGCGTCTGTCAGTACTGGGCGGAGACATGCATATAACCACATCTAAGCACGCGTCTGTCAGTGCTGGGCGGAGACATACATATAACCACATCTTAGCACGCGTCTGTCAGTACTGGGCGGAGACATACATATAACCACATTTTAGCACGCGTCTGTCAGTGCTGGGCGGAGACATGCATATAACCACATCTTAGCACGCGTCTGTCAGTGCTGGGCGGAGACATACATATAACCACATCTTAGCACGCGTCTGTCACTGCTGGGCGGAGACATACATATAACCACATCTTAGCACGCGTCTGTCAGTGCTGGGCGGAGACATACATATAACCACATCTTAGCACGCGTCTGTCAGTGCTGGGCGGAGACATACATATAACCACATCTTAGCACGCGTCTGTCACTGCTGGGCGGAGACATACATATAACCACATTTTAGCACGCGTCTGTCAGTGCTGGGCGGAGACATACATATAACCACATCTTAGCACGCGTCTGTCACTGCTGGGCGGAGACATACATATAACCACATATTAGCACGCGTCTGTCAGTGCTGGGCGGAGACATACATATAACCACATCTTAGCACGCGTCTGTCAGTGCTGGGCGGAGACATACATATAACCACATCTTAGCACGCGTCTGTCAGTACTGGGCGGAGACATGCATATAACCACATCTAAGCACGCGTCTGTCAGTGCTGGGCGGAGACATGCATATAACCACATATTAGCACGCGTCTGTCAGTACTGGGCGGAGACATACATATAACCACATCTTAGCACGCGTCTGTCAGCGCTGGGCGGAGACATGCATATAACCACATCTTAGCACGCGTCTGTCCGTACTGGGCGGAGACATACATATAACCACATCTTAGCACGCGTCTGTCACTGCTGGGCGGAGACATACATATAACCACATCTTAGCACGCGTCTGTCAGTGCTGGGCGGAGACATACATATAACCACATCTTAGCACGCGTCTGTCAGTGCTGGGCGGAGACATACATATAACCACATCTTAGCACGCGTCTGTCAGTGCTGGGCGGAGACATACATATAACCACATCTTAGCACGCGTCTGTCAGTACTGGGCGGAGACATACATATAACCACATCTTAGCACGCGTCTGTCAGTGCTGGGCGGAGACATGCATATAACCACATCTTAGCACGCGTCTGTCAGTGCTGGGCGGAGACATACATATAACCACATCTTAGCACGCGTCTGTCACTGCTGGGCGGAGACATACATATAACCACATCTTAGCACGCGTCTGTCAGTGCTGGGCGGAGACATGCATATAACCACATCTTAGCACGCGTCTGTCAGTGCTGGGCGGAGACATACATATAACCACATCTTAGCACGCGTCTGTGACTGCTGGGCGGAGACATACATATAACCACATCTTAGCACGCGTCTGTCAGTGCTGGGCGGAGACATACATATAACCACATCTTAGCACGCGTCTGTCACTGCTGGGCGGAGACATACATATAACCACATCTTAGCACGCGTCTGTCAGTGCTGGGCGGAGACATGCATATAACCACATCTTAGCACGCGTCTGTCACTGCTGGGCGGAGACATACATATAACCACATCTTAGCACGCGTCTGTCAGTACTGGGCGGAGACATACATATAACCACATCTTAGCACGCGTCTGTCCGTACTGGGCGGAGACATACATATAACCACATCTTAGCACGCGTCTGTCAGTGCTGGGTGGAGACATACATATAACCACATCTTAGCACGCGTCTGTCAGTACTGGGCGGAGACATGCATATAACCACATCTAAGCACGCGTCTGTCAGTGCTGGGCGGAGACATACATATAACCACATCTTAGCACGCGTCTGTCAGTACTGGGCGGAGACATACATATAACCACATTTTAGCACGCGTCTGTCAGTGCTGGGCGGAGACATACATATAACCACATCTTAGCACGCGTCTGTCAGTGCTGGGCGGAGACATACATATAACCACATATTAGCACGCGTCTGTCAGTGCTGGGCGGAGACATACATATAACCACATCTTAGCACGCGTCTGTCACTGCTGGGCGGAGACATACATATAACCACATATTAGCACGCGTCTGTCAGTGCTGGGCGGAGACATACATATAACCACATCTTAGCACGCGTCTGTCAGTGCTGGGCGGAGACATGCATATAACCACATCTTAGCACGCGTCTGTCAGTGCTGGGTGGAGACATACATATAACCACATCTTAGCACGCGTCTGTCAGTACTGGGCGGAGACATGCATATAACCACATCTAAGCACGCGTCTGTCAGTGCTGGGCGGAGACATACATATAACCACATCTTAGCACGCGTCTGTCAGTACTGGGCGGAGACATACATATAACCACATTTTAGCACGCGTCTGTCAGTGCTGGGCGGAGACATGCATATAACCACATCTTAGCACGCGTCTGTCAGTGCTGGGCGGAGACATACGTATAACCACATCTTAGCACGCGTCTGTCACTGCTGGGCGGAGACATACATATAACCACATATTAGCACGCGTCTGTCAGTGCTGGGCGGAGACATACATATAACCACATCTTAGCACGCGTCTGTCAGTGCTGGGCGGAGACATATATATAACCACATCTTAGCACGCGTCTGTCAGTACTGGGCGGAGACATGCATATAACCACATCTAAGCACGCGTCTGTCAGTGCTGGGCGGAGACATGCATATAACCACATATTAGCACGCGTCTGTCAGTACTGGGCGGAGACATGCATATAACCACATCTTAGCACGCGTCTGTCAGTGCTGGGCGGAGACATACATATAACCACATCTTAGCACGCGTCTGTCACTGCTGGGCGGAGACATACATATAACCACATCTTAGCACGCGTCTGTCAGTGCTGGGCGGAGACATACATATAACCACATCTTAGCACGCGTCTGTCAGTGCTGGGCGGAGACATACATATAACCACATCTTAGCACGCGTCTGTCAGTGCTGGGCGGAGACATACATATAACCACATATTAGCACGCGTCTGTCAGTGCTGGGCGGAGACATGCATATAACCACATCTTAGCACGCGTCTGTCACTGCTGGGCGGAGACATGCATATAACCACATATTAGCACGCGTCTGTCAGTACTGGGCGGAGACATGCATATAACCACATCTTAGCACGCGTCTGTCAGCGCTGGGCGGAGACATGCATATAACCACATCTTAGCACGCGTCTGTCACTGCTGGGCGGAGACATGCATATAACCACATCTTAGCACGCGTCTGTCAGTGCTGGGCGGAGACATACATATAACCACATCTTAGCACGCGTCTGTCAGTGCTGGGCAGAGACATACATATAACCACATCTTAGCACGCGTCTGTCAGTGCTGGGCGGAGACATACATATAACCACATCTTAGCACGCGTCTGTCAGTGCTGGGCGGAGACATACATATAACCACATCTTAGCACGCGTCTGTCACTGCTGGGCGGAGACATGCATATAACCACATCTTAGCACGCGTCTGTCAGTACTGGGCGGAGACATACATATAACCACATCTTAGCACGCGTCTGTCAGTACTGGGCGGAGACATACATATAACCACATTTTAGCACGCGTCTGTCAGTACTGGGCGGAGACATACATATAACCACATTTTAGCACGCGTCTGTCAGTGCTGGGCGGAGACATGCATATAACCACATCTTAGCACGCGTCTGTCAGTGCTGGGCGGAGACATACATATAACCACATCTTAGCACGCGTCTGTCACTGCTGGGCGGAGACATACATATAACCACATCTTAGCACGCGTCTGTCAGTGCTGGGCGGAGACATACATATAACCACATCTTAGCACGCGTCTGTCACTGCTGGGCGGAGACATACATATAACCACATCTTAGCACGCGTCTGTCAGTGCTGGGCGGAGACATGCATATAACCACATCTTAGCACGCGTCTGTCACTGCTGGGCGGAGACATACATATAACCACATCTTAGCACGCGTCTGTCAGTACTGGGCGGAGACATACATATAACCACATCTTAGCACGCGTCTGTCCGTACTGGGCGGAGACATACATATAACCACATCTTAGCACGCGTCTGTCAGTGCTGGGTGGAGACATACATATAACCACATCTTAGCACGCGTCTGTCAGTACTGGGCGGAGACATGCATATAACCACATCTAAGCACGCGTCTGTCAGTGCTGGGCGGAGACATACATATAACCACATCTTAGCACGCGTCTGTCAGTACTGGGCGGAGACATACATATAACCACATTTTAGCACGCGTCTGTCAGTGCTGGGCGGAGACATGCATATAACCACATCTTAGCACGCGTCTGTCAGTGCTGGGCGGAGACATACATATAACCACATCTTAGCACGCGTCTGTCACTGCTGGGCGGAGACATACATATAACCACATCTTAGCACGCGTCTGTCAGTGCTGGGCGGAGACATACATATAACCACATCTTAGCACGCGTCTGTCAGTGCTGGGCGGAGACATACATATAACCACATCTTAGCACGCGTCTGTCACTGCTGGGCGGAGACATACATATAACCACATTTTAGCACGCGTCTGTCAGTGCTGGGCGGAGACATACATATAACCACATCTTAGCACGCGTCTGTCACTGCTGGGCGGAGACATACATATAACCACATATTAGCACGCGTCTGTCAGTGCTGGGCGGAGACATACATATAACCACATCTTAGCACGCGTCTGTCAGTGCTGGGCGGAGACATACATATAACCACATCTTAGCACGCGTCTGTCAGTACTGGGCGGAGACATGCATATAACCACATCTAAGCACTCGTCTGTCAGTGCTGGGCGGAGACATGCATATAACCACATATTAGCACGCGTCTGTCAGTACTGGGCGGAGACATACATATAACCACATCTTAGCACGCGTCTGTCAGCGCTGGGCGGAGTCATGCATATAACCACATCTTAGCACGCGTCTGTCCGTACTGGGCGGAGACATACATATAACCACATCTTAGCACGCGTCTGTCACTGCTGGGCGGAGACATACATATAACCACATCTTAGCACGCGTCTGTCAGTGCTGGGCGGAGACATACATATAACCACATCTTAGCACGCGTCTGTCAGTGCTGGGCGGAGACATACATATAACCACATCTTAGCACGCGTCTGTCAGTGCTGGGCGGAGACATACATATAACCACATCTTAGCACGCGTCTGTCAGTGCTGGGCGGAGACATACATATAACCACATCTTAGCACGCGTCTGTCACTGCTGGGCGGAGACATACATATAACCACATCTTAGCACGCGTCTGTCAGTGCTGGGCGGAGACATGCATATAACCACATCTTAGCACGCGTCTGTCAGTGCTGGGCGGAGACATACATATAACCACATCTTAGCACGCGTCTGTCAGTGCTGGGCGGAGACATACATATAACCACATATTAGCACGCGTGTGTCAGTGCTGGGCGGAGACATACATATAACCACATCTTAGCACGCGTCTGTCAGTGCTGGGCGGAGACATACATATAACCACATCTTAGCACGCGTCTGTCAGTGCTGGGCGGAGACATACATATAACCACATATTAGCACGCGTCTGTCAGTGCTGGGCGGAGACATACATATAACCACATCTTAGCACGCGTCTGTCACTGCTGGGCGGAGACATACATATAACCACATATTAGCACGCGTCTGTCAGTGCTGGGCGGAGACATACATATAACCACATCTTAGCACGCGTCTGTCAGTGCTGGGCGGAGACATGCATATAACCACATCTTAGCACGCGTCTGTCAGTGCTGGGTGGAGACATACATATAACCACATCTTAGCACGCGTCTGTCAGTACTGGGCGGAGACATGCATATAACCACATCTAAGCACGCGTCTGTCAGTGCTGGGCGGAGACATACATATAACCACATCTTAGCACGCGTCTGTCAGTACTGGGCGGAGACATACATATAACCACATTTTAGCACGCGTCTGTCAGTGCTGGGCGGAGACATGCATATAACCACATCTTAGCACGCGTCTGTCAGTGCTGGGCGGAGACATACGTATAACCACATCTTAGCACGCGTCTGTCACTGCTGGGCGGAGACATACATATAACCACATATTAGCACGCGTCTGTCAGTGCTGGGCGGAGACATACATATAACCACATCTTAGCACGCGTCTGTCAGTGCTGGGCGGAGACATATATATAACCACATCTTAGCACGCGTCTGTCAGTACTGGGCGGAGACATGCATATAACCACATCTAAGCACGCGTCTGTCAGTGCTGGGCGGAGACATGCATATAACCACATATTAGCACGCGTCTGTCAGTACTGGGCGGAGACATGCATATAACCACATCTTAGCACGCGTCTGTCAGTGCTGGGCGGAGACATACATATAACCACATCTTAGCACGCGTCTGTCACTGCTGGGCGGAGACATACATATAACCACATCTTAGCACGCGTCTGTCAGTGCTGGGCGGAGACATACATATAACCACATCTTAGCACGCGTCTGTCAGTGCTGGGCGGAGACATACATATAACCACATCTTAGCACGCGTCTGTCAGTGCTGGGCGGAGACATACATATAACCACATATTAGCACGCGTCTGTCAGTGCTGGGCGGAGACATGCATATAACCACATCTTAGCACGCGTCTGTCACTGCTGGGCGGAGACATGCATATAACCACATATTAGCACGCGTCTGTCAGTACTGGGCGGAGACATGCATATAACCACATCTTAGCACGCGTCTGTCAGCGCTGGGCGGAGACATGCATATAACCACATCTTAGCACGCGTCTGTCACTGCTGGGCGGAGACATGCATATAACCACATCTTAGCACGCGTCTGTCAGTGCTGGGCGGAGACATACATATAACCACATCTTAGCACGCGTCTGTCAGTGCTGGGCAGAGACATACATATAACCACATCTTAGCACGCGTCTGTCAGTGCTGGGCGGAGACATACATATAACCACATCTTAGCACGCGTCTGTCAGTGCTGGGCGGAGACATACATATAACCACATCTTAGCACGCGTCTGTCACTGCTGGGCGGAGACATGCATATAACCACATCTTAGCACGCGTCTGTCAGTACTGGGCGGAGACATACATATAACCACATCTTAGCACGCGTCTGTCAGTACTGGGCGGAGACATACATATAACCACATTTTAGCACGCGTCTGTCAGTACTGGGCGGAGACATACATATAACCACATTTTAGCACGCGTCTGTCAGTGCTGGGCGGAGACATGCATATAACCACATCTTAGCACGCGTCTGTCAGTGCTGGGCGGAGACATACATATAACCACATCTTAGCACGCGTCTGTCACTGCTGGGCGGAGACATACATATAACCACATCTTAGCACGCGTCTGTCAGTGCTGGGCGGAGACATACATATAACCACATCTTAGCACGCGTCTGTCACTGCTGGGCGGAGACATACATATAACCACATCTTAGCACGCGTCTGTCAGTGCTGGGCGGAGACATGCATATAACCACATCTTAGCACGCGTCTGTCACTGCTGGGCGGAGACATACATATAACCACATCTTAGCACGCGTCTGTCAGTACTGGGCGGAGACATACATATAACCACATCTTAGCACGCGTCTGTCCGTACTGGGCGGAGACATACATATAACCACATCTTAGCACGCGTCTGTCAGTGCTGGGTGGAGACATACATATAACCACATCTTAGCACGCGTCTGTCAGTACTGGGCGGAGACATGCATATAACCACATCTAAGCACGCGTCTGTCAGTGCTGGGCGGAGACATACATATAACCACATCTTAGCACGCGTCTGTCAGTACTGGGCGGAGACATACATATAACCACATTTTAGCACGCGTCTGTCAGTGCTGGGCGGAGACATGCATATAACCACATCTTAGCACGCGTCTGTCAGTGCTGGGCGGAGACATACATATAACCACATCTTAGCACGCGTCTGTCACTGCTGGGCGGAGACATACATATAACCACATCTTAGCACGCGTCTGTCAGTGCTGGGCGGAGACATACATATAACCACATCTTATCACGCGTCTGTCAGTGCTGGGCGGAGACATACATATAACCACATCTTAGCACGCGTCTGTCACTGCTGGGCGGAGACATACATATAACCACATTTTAGCACGCGTCTGTCAGTGCTGGGCGGAGACATACATATAACCACATCTTAGCACGCGTCTGTCACTGCTGGGCGGAGACATACATATAACCACATATTAGCACGCGTCTGTCAGTGCTGGGCGGAGACATACATATAACCACATCTTAGCACGCGTCTGTCAGTGCTGGGCGGAGACATACATATAACCACATCTTAGCACGCGTCTGTCAGTACTGGGCGGAGACATGCATATAACCACATCTAAGCACTCGTCTGTCAGTGCTGGGCGGAGACATGCATATAACCACATATTAGCACGCGTCTGTCAGTACTGGGCGGAGACATACATATAACCACATCTTAGCACGCGTCTGTCAGCGCTGGGCGGAGACATGCATATAACCACATCTTAGCACGCGTCTGTCCGTACTGGGCGGAGACATACATATAACCACATCTTAGCACGCGTCTGTCACTGCTGGGCGGAGACATACATATAACCACATCTTAGCACGCGTCTGTCAGTGCTGGGCGGAGACATACATATAACCACATCTTAGCACGCGTCTGTCAGTGCTGGGCGGAGACATACATATAACCACATCTTAGCACGCGTCTGTCAGTGCTGGGCGGAGACATACATATAACCACATCTTAGCACGCGTCTGTCAGTACTGGGCGGAGACATACATATAACCACATCTTAGCACGCGTCTGTCAGTGCTGGGCGGAGACATGCATATAACCACATCTTAGCACGCGTCTGTCAGTGCTGGGCGGAGACATACATATAACCACATCTTAGCACGCGTCTGTCACTGCTGGGCGGAGACATACATATAACCACATCTTAGCACGCGTCTGTCAGTGCTGGGCGGAGACATGCATATAACCACATCTTAGCACGCGTCTGTCAGTGCTGGGCGGAGACATACATATAACCACATCTTAGCACGCGTCTGTCAGTGCTGGGCGGAGACATACATATAACCACATATTAGCACGCGTCTGTCAGTGCTGGGCGGAGACATACATATAACCACATCTTAGCACGCGTCTGTCAGTGCTGGGCGGAGACATACATATAACCACATCTTAGCACGCGTCTGTCAGTGCTGGGCGGAGACATACATATAACTACATATTAGCACGCGTCTGTCAGTGCTGGGCGGAGACATACATATAACCACATCTTAGCACGCGTCTGTCAGTGCTGGGCGGAGACATACATATAACCACATCTTAGCACGCGTCTGTCAGTGCTGGGCGGAGACATACATATAACCACATATTAGCACGCGTCTGTCAGTGCTGGGCGGAGACATACATATAACCACATCTTAGCACGCGTCTGTCAGTGCTGGGCGGAGAAATTCATATAACCACATCTTAGCACGCGTCTGTCAGTGCTGGGCGGAGACATACATATAACCACATCTTAGCACGCGTCTGTCAGCGCTGGGCGGAGACATGCATATAACCACATCTTAGCACGCGTCTGTCAGTACTGGGCGGAGACATACATATAACCACATCTTAGCACGCGTCTGTCAGTGCTGGGCGGAGACATACATATAACCACATCTTAGCACGCGTCTGTCCGTACTGGGCGGAGACATACATATAACCACATCTTAGCACGCGTCTGTCACTGCTGGGCGGAGACATACATATAACCACATATTAGCACGCGTCTGTCAGTGCTGGGCGGAGACATACATATAACCACATCTTAGCACGCGTCTGTCAGTGCTGGGCGGAGACATATATATAACCACATCTTAGCACGCGTCTGTCAGTACTGGGCGGAGACATGCATATAACCACATCTAAGCACGCGTCTGTCAGTGCTGGGCGGAGACATGCATATAACCACATATTAGCACGCGTCTGTCAGTACTGGGCGGAGACATGCATATAACCACATCTTAGCACGCGTCTGTCAGTGCTGGGCGGAGACATACATATAACCACATCTTAGCACGCGTCTGTCACTGCTGGGCGGAGACATACATATAACCACATCTTAGCACGCGTCTGTCAGTGCTGGGCGGAGACATACATATAACCACATCTTAGCACGCGTCTGTCAGTGCTGGGCGGAGACATACATATAACCACATCTTAGCACGCGTCTGTCAGTGCTGGGCGGAGACATACATATAACCACATATTAGCACGCGTCTGTCAGTGCTGGGCGGAGACATGCATATAACCACATCTTAGCACGCGTCTGTCACTGCTGGGCGGAGACATGCATATAACCACATATTAGCACGCGTCTGTCAGTACTGGGCGGAGACATGCATATAACCACATCTTAGCACGCGTCTGTCAGCGCTGGGCGGAGACATGCATATAACCACATCTTAGCACGCGTCTGTCACTGCTGGGCGGAGACATGCATATAACCACATCTTAGCACGCGTCTGTCAGTGCTGGGCGGAGACATACATATAACCACATCTTAGCACGCGTCTGTCAGTGCTGGGCAGAGACATACATATAACCACATCTTAGCACGCGTCTGTCAGTGCTGGGCGGAGACATACATATAACCACATCTTAGCACGCGTCTGTCAGTGCTGGGCGGAGACATACATATAACCACATCTTAGCACGCGTCTGTCACTGCTGGGCGGAGACATGCATATAACCACATCTTAGCACGCGTCTGTCAGTACTGGGCGGAGACATACATATAACCACATCTTAGCACGCGTCTGTCAGTACTGGGCGGAGACATACATATAACCACATTTTAGCACGCGTCTGTCAGTACTGGGCGGAGACATACATATAACCACATTTTAGCACGCGTCTGTCAGTGCTGGGCGGAGACATGCATATAACCACATCTTAGCACGCGTCTGTCAGTGCTGGGCGGAGACATACATATAACCACATCTTAGCACGCGTCTGTCACTGCTGGGCGGAGACATACATATAACCACATCTTAGCACGCGTCTGTCAGTGCTGGGCGGAGACATACATATAACCACATCTTAGCACGCGTCTGTCACTGCTGGGCGGAGACATACATATAACCACATCTTAGCACGCGTCTGTCAGTGCTGGGCGGAGACATGCATATAACCACATCTTAGCACGCGTCTGTCACTGCTGGGCGGAGACATACATATAACCACATCTTAGCACGCGTCTGTCAGTACTGGGCGGAGACATACATATAACCACATCTTAGCACGCGTCTGTCCGTACTGGGCGGAGACATACATATAACCACATCTTAGCACGCGTCTGTCAGTGCTGGGTGGAGACATACATATAACCACATCTTAGCACGCGTCTGTCAGTACTGGGCGGAGACATGCATATAACCACATCTAAGCACGCGTCTGTCAGTGCTGGGCGGAGACATACATATAACCACATCTTAGCACGCGTCTGTCAGTACTGGGCGGAGACATACATATAACCACATTTTAGCACGCGTCTGTCAGTGCTGGGCGGAGACATGCATATAACCACATCTTAGCACGCGTCTGTCAGTGCTGGGCGGAGACATACATATAACCACATCTTAGCACGCGTCTGTCACTGCTGGGCGGAGACATACATATAACCACATCTTAGCACGCGTCTGTCAGTGCTGGGCGGAGACATACATATAACCACATCTTAGCACGCGTCTGTCAGTGCTGGGCGGAGACATACATATAACCACATCTTAGCACGCGTCTGTCACTGCTGGGCGGAGACATACATATAACCACATTTTAGCACGCGTCTGTCAGTGCTGGGCGGAGACATACATATAACCACATCTTAGCACGCGTCTGTCACTGCTGGGCGGAGACATACATATAACCACATATTAGCACGCGTCTGTCAGTGCTGGGCGGAGACATACATATAACCACATCTTAGCACGCGTCTGTCAGTGCTGGGCGGAGACATACATATAACCACATCTTAGCACGCGTCTGTCAGTACTGGGCGGAGACATGCATATAACCACATCTAAGCACTCGTCTGTCAGTGCTGGGCGGAGACATGCATATAACCACATATTAGCACGCGTCTGTCAGTACTGGGCGGAGACATACATATAACCACATCTTAGCACGCGTCTGTCAGCGCTGGGCGGAGACATGCATATAACCACATCTTAGCACGCGTCTGTCCGTACTGGGCGGAGACATACATATAACCACATCTTAGCACGCGTCTGTCACTGCTGGGCGGAGACATACATATAACCACATCTTAGCACGCGTCTGTCAGTGCTGGGCGGAGACATACATATAACCACATCTTAGCACGCGTCTGTCAGTGCTGGGCGGAGACATACATATAACCACATCTTAGCACGCGTCTGTCAGTGCTGGGCGGAGACATACATATAACCACATCTTAGCACGCGTCTGTCAGTACTGGGCGGAGACATACATATAACCACATCTTAGCACGCGTCTGTCAGTGCTGGGCGGAGACATGCATATAACCACATCTTAGCACGCGTCTGTCAGTGCTGGGCGGAGACATACATATAACCACATCTTAGCACGCGTCTGTCACTGCTGGGCGGAGACATACATATAACCACATCTTAGCACGCGTCTGTCAGTGCTGGGCGGAGACATGCATATAACCACATCTTAGCACGCGTCTGTCAGTGCTGGGCGGAGACATACATATAACCACATCTTAGCACGCGTCTGTCAGTGCTGGGCGGAGACATACATATAACCACATATTAGCACGCGTCTGTCAGTGCTGGGCGGAGACATACATATAACCACATCTTAGCACGCGTCTGTCAGTGCTGGGCGGAGACATACATATAACCACATCTTAGCACGCGTCTGTCAGTGCTGGGCGGAGACATACATATAACTACATATTAGCACGCGTCTGTCAGTGCTGGGCGGAGACATACATATAACCACATCTTAGCACGCGTCTGTCAGTGCTGGGCGGAGACATACATATAACCACATCTTAGCACGCGTCTGTCAGTGCTGGGCGGAGACATACATATAACCACATATTAGCACGCGTCTGTCAGTGCTGGGCGGAGACATACATATAACCACATCTTAGCACGCGTCTGTCAGTGCTGGGCGGAGACATTCATATAACCACATCTTAGCACGCGTCTGTCAGTGCTGGGCGGAGACATACATATAACCACATCTTAGCACGCGTCTGTCAGCGCTGGGCGGAGACATGCATATAACCACATCTTAGCACGCGTCTGTCAGTACTGAGCGGAGACATACATATAACCACATCTTAGCACGCGTCTGTCAGTGCTGGGCGGAGACATACATATAACCACATCTTAGCACGCGTCTGTCCGTACTGGGCGGAGACATACATATAACCACATCTTAGCACGCGTCTGTCACTGCTGGGCGGAGACATACATATAACCACATCTTAGCACGCGTCTGTCACTGCTGGGCGGAGACATACATATAACCACATCTTAGCACGCGTCTGTCCGTACTGGGCGGAGACATACATATAACCACATCTTAGCACGCGTCTGTCAGTGCTGGGCGGAGACATGCATATAACCACATCTTAGCACGCGTCTGTCACTGCTGGGCGGAGACATACATATAACCACATCTTAGCACGCGTCTGTCCGTACTGGGCGGAGACATACATATAACCACATCTTAGCACGCGTCTGTCACTGCTGGGCGGAGACATACATATAACCACATCTTAGCACGCGTCTGTCACTGCTGGGCGGATACATACATATAACCACATCTAAGCACGCGTCTGTCAGTACTGGGCGGATACATGCATATAACCACATCTTAGCACGCGTCTGTCAGTACTGGGCGGAGACATGCATATAACCACATCTTAGCACGCGTCTGTCACTGCTGGGCGGAGACATGCATATAACCACATCTTAGCACGCGTCTGTCACTGCTGGGCGGAGACATACATATAACCACATCTTAGCACGCGTCTGTCACTGCTGGGCGGAGACATACATATAACCACATCTTAGCACGCGTCTGTCAGTGCTGGGCGGAGACATACATATAACCACATCTAAGCACGCGTCTGTCAGTACTGGGCGGAGACATGCATATAACCACATCTTAGCACGCGTCTGTCAGTACTGGGCGGAGACATGCATATAACCACATCTTAGCACGCGTCTGTCAGCGCTGGGCGGAGACATGCATATAACCACATATTAGCACGCGTCTGTCAGTGCTGGGCGGAGACATGCATATAACCACATCTTAGCACGCGTCTGTCAGTACTGGGCGGAGACATACATATAACCACATCTTAGCACGCGTCTGTCAGTGCTGGGCGGAGACATGCATATAACCACATCTTAGCACGCGTCTGTCAGTGCTGGGCGGAGACATACATATAACCACATCTTAGCACGCGTCTGTCAGTACTGGGCGGAGACATGCATATAACCACATCTAAGCACGCGTCTGTCAGTACTGGGCGGAGACATGCATATAACCACATCTTAGCACGCGTCTGTCACTGCTGGGCGGAGACATGCATATAACCACATCTTAGCACGCGTCTGTCAGTACTGGGCGGAGACATGCATATAACCACATCTTAGCACGCGTCTGTCAGTGCTGGGCGGAGACATACATATAACCACATCTTAGCACGCGTCTGTCACTGCTGGGCGGAGACATACATATAACCACATCTTAGCACGCGTCTGTCAGTGCTGGGCGGAGACATACATATAACCACATCTTAGCACGCGTCTGTCAGCGCTGGGCGGAGACATGCATATAACCACATCTTAGCACGCGTCTGTCAGTACTGGGCGGAGACATGCATATAACCACATCTTAGCACGCGTCTGCCAGTGCTGGGTGGAGACATACATATAACCACATCTTAGCACGCGTCTGTCAGTACTGGGTGGAGATATACATATAACCACATCTTAGCACGCGTCTGTCAGCGCTGGGCGGAGACATACATATAACCACATCTTAGCACGCGTCTGTCAGTGCTGGGCGGAGACATACATATAACCACATCTTAGCACGCGTCTGTCAGTGCTGGGCGGAGACATACATATAACCACATCTTAGCACGCGTCTGTCAGTGCTGGGCGGAGACATACATATAACCACATCTTAGCACGCGTCTGTCAGTACTGGGCGGAGACATGCATATAACCACATCTTAGCACGCGTCTGTCACTGCTGGGCGGAGACATGCATATAACCACATCTTAGCACGCGTCTGTCAGTGCTGGGCGGAGACATACATATAACGACATCTTAGCACGCGTCTGTCAGTGCTGGGCGGAGACATACATATAACCACATCTTAGCACGCGTCTGTCAGTACTGGGCGGAGACATACATATAACCACATCTTAGCACGCGTCTGTCACTGCTGGGCGGAGACATACATATAACCACATCTTAGCACGCGTCTGTCAGTACTGGGCGGAGACATGCATATAACCACATCTTAGCACGCGTCTGTCAGTGCTGGGCGGAGACATACATATAACCACATCTTAGCACGCGTCTGTCAGCGCTGGGCGGAGACATGCATATAACCACATCTTAGCACGCGTCTGTCAGTGCTGGGTGGAGACATACATATAACCACATCTTAGCACGCGTCTGTCAGTACTGGGCGGAGACATACATATAACCACATCTTAGCACGCGTCTGTCAGTGCTGGGCGGAGACATACATATAACCACATCTTAGCACGCGGCTGTCAGTGCTGGGCGGAGACATGCATATAACCACATCTTAGCACGCGTCTGTCACTGCTGGGCGGAGACATACATATAACCACATCTTAGCACGCGTCTGTCACTGCTGGGCGGAGACATACATATAACCACATCTTAGCACGCGTCTGTCAGTACTGGGCGGAGACATGCATATAACCACATCTTAGCACGCGTCTGTCAGTACTGGGCGGAGACATACATATAACCACATCTTAGCACGCGTCTGTCAGTACTGGGCGGAGACATGCATATAACCACATCTTAGCACGCGTCTGTCAGTACTGGGCGGAGACATACATATAACCACATCTTAGCACGCGTCTGTCAGTACTGGGTGGAGACATACATATAACCACATCTTAGCACGCGTCTGTCAGTGCTGGGCGGAGACATGCATATAACCACATCTTAGCACGCGTCTGTCAGTGCTGGGCGGAGACATACATATAACCACATCTTAGCACGCGTCTGTCAGTGCTGGGCGGAGACATGCATATAACCACATCTTAGCACGCGTCTGTCACTGCTGGGCGGAGACATACATATAACCACATCTTAGCACGCGTCTGTCACTGCTGGGCGGAGACATACATATAACCACATCTTAGCACGCGTCTGTCCGTACTGGGTGGAGACATACATATAACCACATCTTAGCACGCGTCTGTCAGTACTGGGCGGAGACATACATATAACCACATCTTAGCACGCGTCTGTCAGTGCTGGGCGGAGACATACATATAACCACATCTTAGCACGCGTCTGTCAGCGCTGGGCGTAGACATGCATATAACCACATCTTAGCACGCGTCTGTCAGTGCTGGGCGGAGACATGCATATAACCACATCTTAGCACGCGTCTGTCAGTGCTGGGCGGAGACATACATATAACCACATCTTAGCACGCGTCTGTCCGTACTGGGCGGAGACATACATATAACCACATCTTAGCACGCGTCTGTCACTGCTGGGCGGAGACATACATATAACCACATCTTAGCACGCGTCTGTCACTGCTGGGCGGAGACATGCATATAACCACATCTTAGCACGCGTCTGTCAGTGCTGGGCGGAGACATACATATAACCACATCTTAGCACGCGTCTGTCACTGCTGGGCGGAGACATGCATATAACCACATCTTAGCACGCGTCTGTCAGTGCTGGGCGGAGACATACATATAACCACATCTTAGCACGCGTCTGTCACTGCTGGGCGGAGACATGCATATAACCACATCTTAGCACGCGTCTGTCAGTGCTGGGCGGAGACATACATATAACCACATCTTAGCACGCGTCTGTCACTGCTGGGCGGAGACATACATATAACCACATCTTAGCACGAGTCTGTCAGTGCTGGGCGGAGACATACATATAACCACATCTTAGCACGCGTCTGTCAGTACTGGGCGGAGACATACATATAACCACATCTTAGCACGCGTCTGTCAGTACTGGGCGGAGACATGCATATAACCACATCTTAGCACGCGTCTGTCAGTGCTGGGCGGAGACATACATATAACCACATCTTAGCACGCGTCTGTCACTGCTGGGCGGAGACATACATATAACCACATCTTAGCACGCGTCTGTCAGTGCTGGGCGGAGACATACATATAACCACATCTTAGCACGCGTCTGTCAGTACTGGGCGGAGACATACATATAACCACATCTTAGCACGCGTCTGTCAGTACTGGGCGGAGACATACATATAACCACATCTTAGCACGCGTCTGTCAGTGCTGGGCGGAGACATACATATAACCACATCTTAGCACGCGTCTGTCAGTGCTGGGCGGAGACATACATATAACCACATCTTAGCACGCGTATGTCACTGCTGGGCGGAGACATGCATATAACCACATCTTAGCACGCGTCTGTCACTGCTGGGCGGAGACATGCATATAACCACATATTAGCACGCGTCTGTCAGTACTGGGCGGAGACATGCATATAACCACATCTTAGCACGCGTCTGTCACTGCTGGGCGGAGACATGCATATAACCACATATTAGCACGCGTCTGTCCGTACTGGGCGGAGACATACATATAACCACATCTTAGCACGCGTCTGTCAGTGCTGGGCGGAGACATGCATATAACCACATCTTAGCACGCGTCTGTCACTGCTGGGCGGAGACATACATATAACCACATCTTAGCACGCGTCTGTCACTGCTGGGCGGAGACATACATATAACCACATCTTAGCACGCGTCTGTCACTGCTGGGCGGAGACATACATATAACCACATCTTAGCACGCGTCTGTCACTGCTGGGCGGAGACATACATATAACCACATCTTAGCACGCGTCTGTCACTGCTGGGCGGAGACATACATATAACCACATCTTAGCACGCGTCTGTCAGTACTGGGCGGAGACATACATATAACCACATCTTAGCACGCGTCTGTCAGTGCTGGGCGGAGACATACATATAACCACATCTTAGCACGCGTCTGTCAGTGCTGGGCGGAGACATGCATATAACCACATCTTAGCACGCGTCTGTCAGTGCTGGGCGGAGACATACATATAACCACATCTTAGCACGCGTCTGTCAGTGCTGGGCGGAGACATACATATAACCACATCTTAGCACGCGTCTGTCAGTGCTGGGCGGAGACATGCATATAACCACATCTTAGCACGCGTCTGTCAGTGCTGGGCGGAGACATACATATAACCACATCTTAGCACGCGTCTGTCAGTGCTGGGCGGAGACATACATATAACCACATCTTAGCACGCGTCTGTCACTGCTGGGCGGAGACATGCATATAACCACATCTTAGCACGCGTCTGTCAGTGCTGGGCGGAGACATACATATAACCACATCTTAGCACGCGTCTGTCACTGCTGGGCGGAGACATACATATAACCACATCTTAGCACGCGTCTGTCAGTGCTGGGCGGAGACATACATATAACCACATCTTAGCACGCGTCTGTCAGTACTGGGCGGAGACATACATATAACCACATCTTAGCACGCGTCTGTCAGTACTGGGCGGAGACATGCATATAACCACATCTTAGCACGCGTCTGTCAGTGCTGGGCGGAGACATACATATAACCACATCTTAGCACGCGTCTGTCACTGCTGGGCGGAGACATACATATAACCACATCTTAGCACGCGTCTGTCAGTGCTGGGCGGAGACATACATATAACCACATCTTAGCACGCGTCTGTCAGTACTGGGCGGAGACATACATATAACCACATCTTAGCACGCGTCTGTCAGTACTGGGCGGAGACATACATATAACCACATCTTAGCACGCGTCTGTCAGTGCTGGGCGGAGACATACATATAACCACATCTTAGCACGCGTCTGTCAGTGCTGGGCGGAGACATACATATAACCACATCTTAGCACGCGTATGTCACTGCTCGGCGGAGACATGCATATAACCACATCTTAGCACGCGTCTGTCACTGCTGGGCGGAGACATGCATATAACCACATATTAGCACGCGTCTGTCAGTACTGGGCGGAGACATGCATATAACCACATCTTAGCACGCGTCTGTCACTGCTGGGCGGAGACATGCATATAACCACATATTAGCACGCGTCTGTCCGTACTGGGCGGAGACATACATATAACCACATCTTAGCACGCGTCTGTCAGTGCTGGGCGGAGACATGCATATAACCACATCTTAGCACGCGTCTGTCACTGCTGGGCGGAGACATACATATAACCACATCTTAGCACGCGTCTGTCACTGCTGGGCGGAGACATACATATAACCACATCTTAGCACGCGTCTGTCACTGCTGGGCGGAGACATACATATAACCACATCTTAGCACGCGTCTGTCACTGCTGGGCGGAGACATACATATAACCACATCTTAGCACGCGTCTGTCACTGCTGGGCGGAGACATACATATAACCACATCTTAGCACGCGTCTGTCAGTACTGGGCGGAGACATACATATAACCACATCTTAGCACGCGTCTGTCAGTGCTGGGCGGAGACATACATATAACCACATCTTAGCACGCGTCTGTCAGTGCTGGGCGGAGACATGCATATAACCACATCTTAGCACGCGTCTGTCAGTGCTGGGCGGAGACATACATATAACCACATCTTAGCACGCGTCTGTCAGTGCTGGGCGGAGACATACATATAACCACATCTTAGCACGCGTCTGTCAGTGCTGGGCGGAGACATGCATATAACCACATCTTAGCACGCGTCTGTCAGTGCTGGGCGGAGACATACATATAACCACATCTTAGCACGCGTCTGTCAGTGCTGGGCGGAGACATGCATATAACCACATCTTAGCACGCGTCTGTCAGTGCTGGGCGGAGACATACATATAACCACATCTTAGCACGCGTCTGTCAGTGCTGGGCGGAGACATGCATATAACCACATCTTAGCACGCGTCTGTCAGTGCTGGGCGGAGACATACATATAACCACATCTTAGCACGCGTCTGTCAGTGCTGGCCGGAGACATACATATAACCACATCTTAGCACGCGTCTGTCAGTGCTGGGCGGAGACATGCATATAACCACATCTTAGCACGCGTCTGTCAGTGCTGGGCGGAGACATACATATAACCACATCTTAGCACGCGTCTGTCAGTGCTGGGCGGAGACATACATATAACCACATCTTAGCACGCGTCTGTCAGTGCTGGGTGGAGACATACATATAACCACATCTTAGCACGCGTCTGTCAGTGCTGGGCGGAGACATGCATATAACCACATCTTAGCACGCGTCTGTCACTGCTGGGCGGAGACATACATATAACCACATCTTAGCACGCGTCTGTCAGTGCTGGGCGGAGACATGCATATAACCACATCTTAGCACGCGTCTGTCAGCGCTGGGCGGAGACATACATATAACCACATCTTAGCACGCGTCTGTCAGCGCTGGGCGGAGACATACATATAACCACATCTTAGCACGCGTCTGTCAGTGCTGGGCGGAGACATACATATAACCACATCTTAGCACGCGTCTGTCAGCGCTGGGCGGAGACATACATATAACCACATCTTAGCACGCGTCTGTCACTGCTGGGCGGAGACATACATATAACCACATCTTAGCACGCGTCTGTCAGTGCTGGGCGGAGACATACATATAACCACATCTTAGCACGCGTCTGTCAGTGCTGGGCGGAGACATGCATATAACCACATCTTAGCACGCGTCTGTCAGTACTGGGCGGAGACATACATATAACCACATCTTAGCACGCGTCTGTCAGTGCTGGGCGGAGACATACATATAACCACATCTTAGCACGCGTCTGTCACTGCTGGGCGGAGACATGCATACAACCACATCTTAGCACGCGTCTGTCAGTACTGGGCGGAGACATACATATAACCACATCTTAGCACGCGTCTGTCACTGCTGGGCGGAGACATACATATAACCACATCTTAGCACGCGTCTGTCAGTGCTGGGCGGAGACATGCATATAACCACATCTTAGCACGCGTCTGTCAGTACTGGGCGGAGACATACATATAACCACATCTTAGCACGCGTCTGTCAGTGCTGGGCGGAGACATACATATAACCACATCTTAGCACGCGTCTGTCAGTGCTGGGCGGAGACATACATATAACCACATCTTAGCACGCGTCTGTCAGTGCTGGGCGGAGACATGCATACAACCACATCTTAGCACGTGTCTGTCAGTGCTGGGCGGAGACATACATATAACCACATCTTAGCACGCGTCTGTCACTGCTGGGCGGAGACATACATATAACCACATCTTAGCACGCGTCTGTCAGTACTGGGCGGAGACATACATATAACCACATCTTAGCACGCGTCTGTCAGTGCTGGGCGGAGACATGCATATAACCACATCTTAGCACGCGTCTGTCACTGCTGGGCGGAGACATACATATAACCACATCTTAGCACGCGTCTGTCCGTACTGGGCGGAGACATACATATAACCACATCTTAGCACGCGTCTGTCAGTACTGGGCGGAGACATACATATAACCACATCTTAGCACGCGTCTGTCAGTGCTGGGCGGAGACATACATATAACCACATCTTAGCACGCGTCTGTCAGCGCTGGGCGTAGACATGCATATAACCACATCTTAGCACGCGTCTGTCAGTGCTGGGCGGAGACATGCATATAACCACATCTTAGCACGCGTCTGTCAGTGCTGGGCGGAGACATACATATAACCACATCTTAGCACGCGTCTGTCCGTACTGGGCGGAGACATACATATAACCACATCTTAGCACGCGTCTGTCACTGCTGGGCGGAGACATACATATAACCACATCTTAGCACGCGTCTGTCACTGCTGGGCGGAGACATGCATATAACCACATCTTAGCACGCGTCTGTCAGTGCTGGGCGGAGACATACATATAACCACATCTTAGCACGCGTCTGTCACTGCTGGGCGGAGACATGCATATAACCACATCTTAGCACGCGTCTGTCAGTGCTGGGCGGAGACATACATATAACCACATCTTAGCACGCGTCTGTCACTGCTGGGCGGAGACATGCATATAACCACATCTTAGCACGCGTCTGTCAGTACTGGGCGGAGACATGCATATAACCACATCTTAGCACGCGTCTGTCAGTGCTGGGCGGAGACATACATATAACCACATCTTAGCACGCGTCTGTCACTGCTGGGCGGAGACATACATATAACCACATCTTAGCACGCGTCTGTCAGTGCTGGGCGGAGACATACATATAACCACATCTTAGCACGCGTCTGTCAGTACTGGGCGGAGACATACATATAACCACATCTTAGCACGCGTCTGTCAGTACTGGGCGGAGACATACATATAACCACATCTTAGCACGCGTCTGTCAGTGCTGGGCGGAGACATACATATAACCACATCTTAGCACGCGTCTGTCAGTGCTGGGCGGAGACATACATATAACCACATCTTAGCACGCGTATGTCACTGCTGGGCGGAGACATGCATATAACCACATCTTAGCACGCGTCTGTCACTGCTGGGCGGAGACATGCATATAACCACATATTAGCACGCGTCTGTCAGTACTGGGCGGAGACATGCATATAACCACATCTTAGCACGCGTCTGTCACTGCTGGGCGGAGACATGCATATAACCACATATTAGCACGCGTCTGTCCGTACTGGGCGGAGACATACATATAACCACATCTTAGCACGCGTCTGTCAGTGCTGGGCGGAGACATGCATATAACCACATCTTAGCACGCGTCTGTCACTGCTGGGCGGAGACATACATATAACCACATCTTAGCACGCGTCTGTCACTGCTGGGCGGAGACATACATATAACCACATCTTAGCACGCGTCTGTCACTGCTGGGCGGAGACATACATATAACCACATCTTAGCACGCGTCTGTCACTGCTGGGCGGAGACATACATATAACCACATCTTAGCACGCGTCTGTCACTGCTGGGCGGAGACATGCATATAACCACATCTTAGCACGCGTCTGTCAGTGCTGGGCGGAGACATACATATAACCACATCTTAGCACGCGTCTGTCAGTGCTGGGCGGAGACATACATATAACCACATCTTAGCACGCGTCTGTCACTGCTGGGCGGAGACATGCATATAACCACATCTTAGCACGCGTCTGTCAGTGCTGGGCGGAGACATACATATAACCACATCTTAGCACGCGTCTGTCACTGCTGGGCGGAGACATACATATAACCACATCTTAGCACGCGTCTGTCAGTGCTGGGCGGAGACATACATATAACCACATCTTAGCACGCGTCTGTCAGTACTGGGCGGAGACATACATATAACCACATCTTAGCACGCGTCTGTCAGTACTGGGCGGAGACATGCATATAACCACATCTTAGCACGCGTCTGTCAGTGCTGGGCGGAGACATACATATAACCACATCTTAGCACGCGTCTGTCACTGCTGGGCGGAGACATACATATAACCACATCTTAGCACGCGTCTGTCAGTGCTGGGCGGAGACATACATATAACCACATCTTAGCACGCGTCTGTCAGTACTGGGCGGAGACATACATATAACCACATCTTAGCACGCGTCTGTCAGTACTGGGCGGAGACATACATATAACCACATCTTAGCACGCGTCTGTCAGTGCTGGGCGGAGACATACATATAACCACATCTTAGCACGCGTCTGTCAGTGCTGGGCGGAGACATACATATAACCACATCTTAGCACGCGTATGTCACTGCTCGGCGGAGACATGCATATAACCACATCTTAGCACGCGTCTGTCACTGCTGGGCGGAGACATGCATATAACCACATATTAGCACGCGTCTGTCAGTACTGGGCGGAGACATGCATATAACCACATCTTAGCACGCGTCTGTCACTGCTGGGCGGAGACATGCATATAACCACATATTAGCACGCGTCTGTCCGTACTGGGCGGAGACATACATATAACCACATCTTAGCACGCGTCTGTCAGTGCTGGGCGGAGACATGCATATAACCACATCTTAGCACGCGTCTGTCACTGCTGGGCGGAGACATACATATAACCACATCTTAGCACGCGTCTGTCACTGCTGGGCGGAGACATACATATAACCACATCTTAGCACGCGTCTGTCACTGCTGGGCGGAGACATACATATAACCACATCTTAGCACGCGTCTGTCACTGCTGGGCGGAGACATACATATAACCACATCTTAGCACGCGTCTGTCACTGCTGGGCGGAGACATACATATAACCACATCTTAGCACGCGTCTGTCAGTACTGGGCGGAGACATACATATAACCACATCTTAGCACGCGTCTGTCAGTGCTGGGCGGAGACATACATATAACCACATCTTAGCACGCGTCTGTCAGTGCTGGGCGGAGACATGCATATAACCACATCTTAGCACGCGTCTGTCAGTGCTGGGCGGAGACATACATATAACCACATCTTAGCACGCGTCTGTCAGTGCTGGGCGGAGACATACATATAACCACATCTTAGCACGCGTCTGTCAGTGCTGGGCGGAGACATGCATATAACCACATCTTAGCACGCGTCTGTCAGTGCTGGGCGGAGACATACATATAACCACATCTTAGCACGCGTCTGTCAGTGCTGGGCGGAGACATGCATATAACCACATCTTAGCACGCGTCTGTCAGTGCTGGGCGGAGACATACATATAACCACATCTTAGCACGCGTCTGTCAGTGCTGGGCGGAGACATGCATATAACCACATCTTAGCACGCGTCTGTCAGTGCTGGGCGGAGACATACATATAACCACATCTTAGCACGCGTCTGTCAGTGCTGGCGGAGACATACATATAACCACATCTTAGCACGCGTCTGTCAGTGCTGGGCGGAGACATGCATATAACCACATCTTAGCACGCGTCTGTCAGTGCTGGGCGGAGACATACATATAACCACATCTTAGCACGCGTCTGTCAGTGCTGGGCGGAGACATACATATAACCACATCTTAGCACGCGTCTGTCAGTGCTGGGTGGAGACATACATATAACCACATCTTAGCACGCGTCTGTCAGTGCTGGGCGGAGACATGCATATAACCACATCTTAGCACGCGTCTGTCACTGCTGGGCGGAGACATACATATA